>JASUUJ010000024.1:0-166218 GCA_030449895.1 Citrus mangshanensis | reverse complement strand
CGCTGCCCGTTCAGTTGCATATTCACTGAGTCAATGGACCAGTGAGCCCTCCCCCGAGGCTACCTGCTTTGATTTTTAGGCATTTACGCGGCGGACGAACTTGGGAAAGAGACCTTCGGGGCTTATTTTTAGGCGCGACTGTGCCCGTGGCCTATTACAGCACACGAGTCCCGCCTGCACCGTCTCGCCCCCTTAGTCCAATGGACAGAAGTTGGCCAGCTCCTCCCCCAGGCTATAGCCGCTAGTTTTGGGCATTTCGCGGCGGACGAACTTGGGGACGGCACCTTCGGGCTTATTTTTGGCTGGCTGTGCCGTGGCCTATTTTTGGCACCGCGAGATCCGCTGCGCAAAGTCTCAAACCCATTTAGTCCGACGGACCCGAAGTTGGCCAGCCCTCCCCCCCAAGGCTATGGCCACCGTTTTAGGCATTTTTGCGAGACGAACTTAGGGGCCGGGACCTTCGGGGAGCTTATTTTTGGAGCGGCTCTGCCGCACCCTATTTTTTAAAACACCCGGAGGGTGCTCGTAAAGTCTCGCCCATTCGAGTCCGGGCGAGACGAAGTGAGCCAGCTCCTCCCCCAAAGGAGGCTATAGCCATGGTTTTGGGCATTTGTGTGAGAGACGGAGCAGGAAAGGGACCTTCGGGGATTATTTTAGGCGCGACTGTGCCCGTGGCCCTGTTCCCAGCTGCGGTCCGCTCGCAGAGTCTGCGCCCCTTCCGAGTCGAGCGGACGAAGTTAGCCAGCTCACGCCCCCAGGCTATGGCCACTTTATTTTTGGGCATTTACAGCTGAGACCAAACCTGAGACCGTCTTCGGGGCTTATTTTTGTGACGCAGCTGTGCCGCGTCACTGGCCCCCAGCACACGGGCGCTCGCAAAGTCTCGCCCCATTTCGAGTCCGGCGGACAGTTGGCCAACCACTCACAGGCTATAGCCCACCCATTTTTAGGCATTTCACAGTAGACAGAGATTGGGACGGGACCTTCGAGGCTTATTTTTGGGCACGGCTGTGCCTGCGGCCGGTACGGCACCGCAGTCGCTGTAAAGTCTCGCCCCATTTCGAGTCCGGCGGACGAGTTGGCCAGCCTCCCCCAGTGTAGCCCCACCCATTTTTGGGCATTTTGCGAGCGGACGAACATGGGGACGGGACCTTCGGGGGCTTATTTATGGGCGCGGCTATGACGCCGCGGCCCTGTGTGGCCCCCAACACCACGGAGGCGCTCGCAAAGTCACACGCCCCATTCCGGAGTCGGCGGACGCCAGCCACTCCCCCGAGGCACATAGCCCCACCCATTTTTAGGCATTTTACGTGGGCGAACTTGGTAATGCTTGGGACCTTTGGGGGCTTATTTTGGAGTGCGGCTGTGCCCGTGGCCTATTTTTGGCACACGGAGGTGTTCATGAGAATCGCCCCATTCCGAGTCCGGCGGACGAAGTTGGCCAGCCCTCCCCCAGGCTATAGCAGCCGTTTTGGGCATTTTTTACGGCGGACGAACTTGGGGACGGGACCTTGAGGGCTTATTTTTGGGGCGCGGCTGTGCCTGCGGCCCGATTTTGCTGCAGGTCCGCTCATGAAGTCTCGCCCCATTCCGAGTCCGGCGGACGAAGTTGGCCAGCCCCTCCCCAGGCTATAGCCCGCTTTCGTTTGGGCATTTTTGCGGCGGACCGAACATGGGGCCAGGACCTTCGAGGGGCTTATTTATGGCGCGGCTATGACCGCGGCCTATTTTAACACACGGAGAGCGCTCGTGAAGTCTCGCCCCATTCAAGTCATGAATGAAATTAGTAAGCTCACTGCAGGCATTTATAAGCCAGCTAGTTTTGGGCATTTTGCGGCGGACAGGGCAGGACAGGACCTCCAGATTATTTTTTGATGCGGCTGTGCCCCGTAGCTCTTGTTACCCTGGAGGCGCTGTAAAAGCTCGCCCCCATTCTAATCCAGTAGGACAGGGAGTTGTATTGTCCGAGGCTATAGCCGCGTTTTTTAGGCGTTTTGCGGCGGGCCGAACTTGGGGCGGGACCTTCGGGAGGGCTTATTTTTGGGAGCGGCGGTGCCGCGACAATTTTCAGTACGGAGGCGCTCGCAAAGTCTGCCCCATTCGGGTCCGGGCGTCGAAGATGGCAGCCACTCCCGAGCTATAGCCACCAGTTTTGGCATTTTGCGGCGAGACGAACATGGGAGACGGGAGCTCCCAGGCTGCTCATTTTTGGGCGCGGCTGTGCCGCGGCTATTTTGGCACACGGAGCGCGCTCATAAGTCGCCCATTCAGGTGTCAATGGACAGAGGTGGCCGCCCTGCTTTAAGGCTATAGCCCGCCGTTTTGGGCATTTTTGCGGCGGACGAACTTGGGGCAGGGACAGCCGGGGCTATTTTGGGCGGCGGCTTTGTGGCCTATTTTAACACAGACAGGAGGGCACTCGAAAACTTCGTTCAGTTACGTATTGCCAGCAGCTTTGCCCACGCTTCTTTGGCACACGGAGGGTCGTCTAAGCGCCCCATTCCGGGTCGGACGAGTTGGCCAAGTATCCCTCCCCCAAGGCTATAGCCCACCCACCCGTTTTTGGGCATTTTTGCGGCGGGCGACCCAACTTGGGGGCGGGACAGTTCCGGGGCTTATTTTTGGTGTGCGCTGTGCCCGCGGCTACCCCGCTAACCCCTGTACACGGAGGGCGCTCGCAAGTCTCGCCCATTCCGAGTCCGGCGGACAGAGTTGTGGCCTGCCCCTCCCCCAAGAGCTGTACCGCACCCATTTTTAGGGCATTTTTTGCGGCGGGCGAACTTGAGGACGGGGACCTTAGGGGGCTTATTATTTTGGCGCGGCTGTGCCTCCGGCGATTTTGGCACACCGAGTCCGCTGCTAAAGTCTCGCTCATGCATTTCGAGTCCGAGGCGGACGAAGTTGGCCAGCCCCTCCCCAAGGCTATAGCCCACCCGTTTGAGCATGGGGCATTTTGCGTGCGGACGAACATGGGGACGGGGCCTTCGGGGTGATTTAGGGTTCTTTGTGCGTGGCTTCTGCCCCGCGGCCTATTTTTGGCCACACCGCTTTCACGGAGGCGCTGCAAGTCTCGCCCCATTCCGAGTCCAGCGGACAAGAAGTTGGCCAGCCCCTCCCCAAGGCTATAGCCCACCGTTTTGGGCATTTTGCGTTCGGACGAACTTGGGGCATGGGACCTTCGGGGCTTATTTTTGGCGCGGCTGTGCCCACAGCCTATTTTGGCACACGGAGGGGCGCTCGTAAGTCTCGCCCATTCCGAGTCTGGCGGACGGTTGGCCAGCCTCCCCAAAGGCTACTAGCCCACCGTTTTGGCCATTTTGCCGGCGGACGAACTTGGGACGGGACCTTCGGGGGCTTATTTTTGGGCGTGGCTGTGCCCGTGGCCTATTTTTGGCACACGGAGGCGCTCGTAAAGTCTCGCCCATTCCGGGTCCCAGCGGACAGAGTTGGCCGCCCTACAAGCCCAGGCTATAGCCCACCCGTTTAGCTTGGCCATTTTTATGCAGCGGGAGACGAACTTAGGGAGGCAGGACCTTCGGGGCTTATTTTTGGGCGTGGCTGTGCCGTGGCTATTTTTTTCACACGGAGCGCTCACAAGTCTCCATTCCAAGTCAATGGACGAAGTTGGCCAGCTCCTCCCCAGGCTATAGGCCACCGTTTTTAGGCATTTTGCGTGCGGCGGACCGAACTTGGGGATGGGACCTTCGGGGCTTATTTCTGGGTGCGGCTGTGCCCGCGGCCTATTTTGGCACACGAGTCCACTCGCAAGTCTCGTCCCATTTCCGAGTCAGCAGGCCGAAGTTGGCCAGCCCTCCCCAAGGCTATACCTGCGCCACCCATTTTTAGGGCATTTTTGCGAGCGGGCGAACTTGGGGGCGGGACCTTTAAGGGACTTATTTTTGGGCGCGGCTGTGCCCATGCCTATTCTTGGCACACGGAGGTGCTCGCTAAATCTCGCCTTAATTCACGAGTGTCCAGAGAGGTTGGGGGCCAGCCCCCTCCCCTAAGGCTATGGCCCACCCGTTTTTAGGCATTTTGCGGCGGACGAACTTGGGAGGCGGGACCTTCGCGGGCTTATTTTTGGGCGTGGCTGTGCCTGCGCGTTTTGTACGAGTCCGCTCATAGCGTGTCGCCCCGTTTAGTCCAGCGGACGAAGTTGGCCAGCCCCTCCCCCAAGGCTATAGCCACCGTTTTTGGGCATTTTGTGGCGGACGAACTTGGGGACGGGACCTTCGAGGGCTATTTATGGGCGGCAATGACCCACGGCCTATTTTTGGCGCCACGGAGGGCACTCGCTAGCAAGTCTCGCCCCATTAGAGGAGTCGAGGACGAAGTTAGCCCCTCCCCCCAGCTATAGCCCACCCGTTTTGGGCATTTTGCGGCGGCGAACTAGGGGCGGGACCATCGGGGCTTATTTTAGGGTGCCGCTGTGCCACGCTGACCCCCTATTTTGGCCTGGCACACGGAGGGGCTCTGGGGTGTCGCCCCATTCCGAGTCAGCGGGCCAGTTGGCCAGCCTCCCAAGGCTATAGCCCACCGTTTTTGGGCATTTTTGGGCGGGACAGACTTGGGGATGGGACCTTCGGGGCTTATTTTTGGGCGCGGCTGTGCCCCGGCCCTGGCACCACGGAGGCGCTGCAAAGTCTCAGCCCTTCAGCGGACGAGAAGTTGGCCAGCCTCCCAAGACATAGCCCACCCATTTTGGGCATTTTTGCCGGCGGACGAAGCTGAGGCCACGGGACCTTCGGGGGCTTATGTAAGTGCGCAGCTGTGCCCGTGGCCTATTTTTCACGGAGGGCGCTCACAAAGTCACCACTTCGCATTCCAAGTCCGGCGGACAGTTGGCCAACTCCTCCCCAAGGCTATAGGCCACACTTGGACATTTTTGCGGCGAGACGAACTTGGGGATGGGACCTTGAGAACTATTTTTGGAGTGCGGCTGTGCAGCAGCGCTGCTGGCCACAGCACCACAGAGTCCACTCATGAAATCTCGCCCCATTTCGGAGTCCGCCAGGGGAAGTTGGCCAGCCCCTCCCCCAAGGCTGTAGCCCACCCATTTTTGGGCATTTTTGCAGCCCGGACGAACTTGGGGCCAGGACCTTTGGGGATTTATTTTGGCGGCTGTGCCCGCTGCCTGGCCACGGCACCACGGAGGGTGCTCGCTAAGTCTCGCCCCATTCCGAGTCCGAGGCGGACGAAGTTGGCCAGCCCTCCCCCAGGCTATAGCCCACCCGTTTTTGGGCATTTTGCGGCGGCGAACTTGGGGGCCCAGGGACCTTCGGGGGCTTATTTTGGGCGTGGCTGTGCCTGCGCCGATTTGCTGGCACACGCAGTCCGCTGCGCGTGTCGCCCCATTTGAGTCCGGCGGACGAAGTTGGCCAGCCCCTCCCCCAAGGCTATAGCCCACCACGTTTTTGGGCATTTTGCGGCGGACGAACTTGGGGGACGGGACCTTCGGGGGCTTATTTTTACCGGGGCGGCCCGGCTGTGTCCAGCAGCCTAGAATTTTACAGCCACCGGAGGCAGCTCGTAAAGTTTAAGCCCCTTCATTCCGAGTCTGGCGGAGGAAGTTGGCACCCCCTCCCCCAAGGCTAGCCCACCGTTTTGGGCATTTTTGCGTTCGGCGAACTTTGGAGCAGGACCTTCGGGGACTAATTTTTGGGGCGCGGCGGTGCCGTGGCCTATTTTGGTACACAGAGGCGCTCGCAAAGTCTCGCCCCATTCCGAATCCGGCGGACGAAAGTTGGCCCGCCACTCCCCAAGGCTGTAGCCCAACTGTTTTTTTGGGCATATTTGCTGCAGACGAACTTGGGGCGGGACCTTGAGGGGGCTTATTTTCGGGCGCTGCTGTGCCAGCCCACACATTTGGCATACGGAGGCGCTCGCAAAGTCTCGCCCATTCCATGTCCGGAGGACGAAGTTGCTTAATCCATCCCCCAGGCTATAGCCCGCCCGTTTTTTAGGCATTTTGCCGAACGGGCGGGCGACCTTCGAGGGGGCTTATTTTGGTTCGGCGGTGCCCGCGGCCTGGCCCACAGTACGGAGGCGCTCGCAAAGTCTCACCCCATTAGAGTCCGGCGGACAGAAGTTGGCCAGCCTCCCCCAAGGCTATAGCCACCGTTTTTGGGCATTTTGAGGCGGACGAACTTGGGCACGGGACGCAGGACCTTGGGCTTATTTTTGGCGCAGCTGTGCCGCGGCCCTTTGTGGCACCCGCAGGGCGCTCGCAAAGTCTCAGCCCATTCCGAGTCCGAGGCGGACGAAGTTGGCCAACCCTCCCCCAAGGCTATAGCCCACCCATTTTGCCAGGCATTTTTGCGCGGACGAACTTGGGGACGGGACCTTCGGGGGCTTATTTATGGCGCGGCTGTGCCCATGGCTATTTTTCACCTGGGAGAAGTGCTCACAAAGTCTCGCCCCATTCCGAGTCCACGGACAAAGGTGGAAAGCTCCTCTTTACCAAGAAATTTATAGCCCATGCTCATTTTGGGCATTTTGCGAGACGAACTTGGGGGCAGGACGCTTTGGGGACTTATTTTGGGCGCGGCTGTGCCAGCTAACCACAGCACCGCTGGAGGGTGCTCGCTGATCAGCCCCATTCGAGTCCGGCGGACGAAGTTGGCCAGCCCCTCCCCCAGGCTATAAGCCCACCCGTTTTTGGGCAGGCATTTTGCGGCGGACGAACTTGGGGGCGGGACCTTCGGGGGCTTATTTTTTTGGGCGTGGCTGTGCCTGCGCCGATTTTGGCACCACGAGTCCGGCTGCATGGCGTGTCGCCCCATTTGAGTCCCAGCGGACGAAGTTATTAGCCAGCCCCTCCCCCAAGGCTATAACTGGCATAATTTTGGGCATTTTGCGGCGGATGAACTTGGACGGGACCTTCGGGGGCTTATTTTGGTTGCGGCGGTGCCCAGCGGCCTTTTGCCCCCAGTACGGAGGCGCTCGCATGAAGTCTCACCCCATTCCGAGTCCGAGGCGGACGAAGTTGGCCAGCCCCTCCCCCAAGGCTATAGCCCACCTGTTTTTGGCATTTTACGGCGGACGGACTTGGGGCCGGGACCCTTCGGGGCTAATTATTTTTAGGCGCGCGGTGTGTGCCTGCGGCTATTTTGCAGCACGGAAGTGCTCATGAAGTCTCGTCCCATTCCGAATCCGGCCGGCGGCCAGTTGGCCAGCTCCTCCCCCAAGGCTATAGCCCACCACGTTGTTTTGGGCATTTTTGCGTGGACGAACTTGGGGAGGACCGGGGGCCCGGGTTGTGCTTATGCTTGCATGTGCCGCGTGCCTTTGGACACTACGAGGAGCGCTAGCACACAGTACAGGGCCTTCGCAAGTCTCGCCCCATTCCGGAGTCCGGCAGGACGAAGTGGGCCAGCTCCTCCCCCAGGCCAGCCCACCCGTTTTGGGCATTTATGCGGCGAGACGAACTTGGGGAAGGGACCTCATGAGGCTTATTTTTGGCGCGACTGTGCCCATGGCCCCTATTTTGGAACACGGAGTCCGCGGCAACTGTGGCATGCCATGCGTGGCATTTTTTGGGAGCCCGCAGTCTGCCGCAACGTGTCGCCATTCTAGTTGGCCAGCCCCTCCCCAGGCTCTAGCCACCACCGTTTTTGGGCATTTTTGAGGCGGGACGAACTTGGAGGCGACAGCACCTTCGAGGGCCCTAATTTTTGGCGCGGCTGTGCCGCGGCCTATTTTGGCCACACGCGGAGGGTGCTCGTAAATGTCGCCCCATTTCCCGAGTCCGAGCGGGCCGAGAGTTGGCCAGCCACTCCCCCAAGGCTATAGCCCACCCGTTTTTAGGCATTTTAGGCGGATGAACTTGTGGGCCCGGGACCTTAGGCCGTTAAACGTGTGGCTGTTTGAGTAAGGCAGGCTGTAGCTAGGTACGACCCGGCGGCTATTTTTTTGGCATAGCCTGGCACACGGAGGCGCTCGCAGAAGTCTCGCCCCATTCAGAGTCCGGCGGACGAAGGTGGCAGCCCCTCCCCAGCCTGCCCATAGCCTGTTTTCGGGCATTTTTGCGTGACCTTGCTAAGACGGGGACGTTCGGGGATTATTTTAAGGCGCTGCTGTGCCTCGCCTTGGCTAATGGCACCCCCAGCACACGGAGGGCCTTGAGTCTCGCCCATTAGTCCGGCCGGACCAGAGTTGGCCAGCTCCTCCCCGAAGGCTATAGCCCACCGTATTTTGGGCATTTTTGGCGGGACGAACTTGGGGGCAGGACCTTGAGGGGCTATATTTTGGCGTGTGGCTGTGCCTATAAGCCGTTTTTGGCTATTTAGCACGGAGGGTGCTCATGAAGTCTCACCCCATTCCGACTCCAGCGGCCCGAGACAGTTAGCCAGCCCCTCCCCCAAGGCTGGCTATAGCCCCACCCGTTTTTAGGCATTTGGGATTTTGCGGTGTGACGAACTTGGAGGACGGGACAGGCTTCCGATCAGGGGGGCTTATATTTTGGAGGCGAGGCTTATTTGTGTGCCCCGGCCTGGCCCAGCACACGGAGCGCTCACTAAGTCTCGCCCCCATTCCGGAGTCCAGTAGAGCGGACGAGATTGGCACAGCCTCCCAGCCTTTCCTGCCACCGTTTCGGGCATTTGCGGCAGCGAGACCGAACTTGGGGCGGGACGTTCAGGGCTTATTTTAGGCGCGGCTGTGCGCAGTGGGCTGGTGCCACAGCAGACGGAGGCCTTCGCAAAGTCTCGCCCCATTGGGAGTCCCGGGACCAAGTTGGCCAGCCTCCCGAGCTATAGCCCACCATGTTGCCCCCAGGCATTTTGCCGGACGAGCAGGGGCCAGGACCTTCGGGGGCTATTTTTTGGCGTGTGTGGCCGTGCCCTATTTTTGGCTACGGAGTGCTGCAATCTCACCCCATTCCGACTCCGGCCCGGACAAGTTTAGCCGCCCACTCGCCCCAAGGCTATAGCCCACCCGTTTTTTGGGCATTTTTGCGAGTGTGCTGAACTTACTGAGGCCAGCGAGGGGGCTTATTTTGTAGGCGGCTGTGCCGCGCTTAGCCCTGTGTGTCACAGCTTACACCGCGAGTGCGCTCCTGAAAGTCTCAGCGCCCACATTCCTTGAGGGAGTCAGCTCCGGCCCAGCAGAGGGGCTGCAACCCACTCCAAACCCAAGGCTATAGCCCACCCGTTTTTAGGCATTTTGCGGCGTACGAAGTTGGGGACGGGACCTTCGGGGCTTATTTTTTTGTGGCGCGGCTGTGCCGTGGCCTATTTTTGGCACACGGAGGTGCTAGGCAAAAAAGTCTCACCCCATTCCGACTCCAGGCGGATGAAGCTAGCTTCGCCCCCTCCCCAGAGGCTGCCCACCCGTTTTTGGGCATTTTTGCGGCGGACGAACTGGGGCCAGGGACCTTCGGGGCTTATTTTTAGTGTGACTGTGCCAGCGGCCGGTGTTCCAGCACACGGAGCCGCTCGTAAAGTCTACCGCACCATTCCGAGTAAGTCGAGGCGGACGAGATTGGCTAGCCCCTCCCCCAAGGCTATAAGCTGTCGCCCGTTTTTAGGCATTTTGCGGTGGGCCGAACTTGGGGCCACTGGACATTGAGGGCTTATTTTTGTGCGCGGCTGTGCCTGCGGCCTATTTACAGCACCTGCGGAGGCCGTTCGCAAAGTCTCGCCCCTATTCCGAGTCCGGCGGGCCGGTTGGCCAGCCCCTCCCCCAAGGCTATACCAGCCCACCCGTTTTTGGGCATTTTTCGCGCCCAGACGAACTTGGGGGCGGGACCTTCGGGGGATTATTTTTGGGCGCGGCTGTGCCTGCGGCCTATTGTTGGCACACGGAGGCTGCACGTAAAGTCTCGCCCCATTTCGAGTCCGGCGGACGAAGGTGGCCAGCCCACTCCCTAGGCTATCGCCCGCCCCATTTTGGGCATTTTGCGGCGAGGACGAAGTTGGGGGGCCAGGACCTTCGAGGGCTTATTTTGGGCGCGGCTGTGTCCATGAAGACTATTTGGAACACAGAGAGGCGCTCGCTAAGTCTCGCCCCCACGTTACGAGTCCTGTGAGACGAAGTTGGCCAGCCACCTCCCCAAGGCTACTAGCCACCGTTTTGGGCATTTTGGCGGACGAACTTGGGGGCGGCACCTTCGGGGGGCTAATTTTAGGCGCGGCTGTGCCCTTTGACTGCCACTTTGTGGCACACGGAGGCGCTATGAGAATCTCACCCATTTCGAGTCCAGGCAATGAGGCCGAAGTTAGCCAAGTATCTCCCCACCCAAAGGCTATAGTCCCCCATTTTTCAGGCATTTTGCGGCGGACGAACTTGGGGGCCGGGACCTTGAAGGAGGGCTTATTTTTGGGCGCGGCTGTGCCCGCGGCCTATTTTTGGCACCACGGAGGCGCTCGCAAAGTGTCGCCCCATTTGAGTCCGAGCGGACAGAAGTTGGCCAGCCCACCTCCCAGGCTATAGCCCTTTCGTTTTTGGGCATTTTGCGGCGGATGAACTTGTGGGCGGGACCTTCGGGGGCTTATTTGTAGGCGCGGCTGTGCCCACTGGCCCTATTTTTTGGCACACGGGCGCTCACTAAGTCTCGCCCCATTCCGAGTCCGACGGACGAAGGGGAGTTGGCCAGCCACCTCCCAGCGCTATAACCCACCCGTTTTCGGGCATTTTACTCTTCAGACGAACTTGGGAATGATATACTTGGGACCTTCGGGGCTATTTTTAGGCGCGGCTGTGCCCGCGGCTGTACAGCCCACACACGGAGGGCCTTCGCAAAGTCTCGCCCCATTCGAGTCAGCCAGACGAGTTGGCCAACCCTCCCGAAGGCTATACCCACCCGTTTTGGGCATTTTGCGGCGGACGAACTTGGAGACGGGACCTTCGGGGGCTTATTTTTGGGCGCGGCTGTGGCTGTGGCCTATTTTTGGCACATGGAGGGTGCTCATGAAGTCTCACCCCATTCTGACTCAATGTAGACAAGTTGGCAGCCCACTCCCCCAAGGCTATAGCCCACCCGTTTTTAGGCATTTTTGCGGTGGGACGAACTTGGGAATGGCCAAGGACCTTCAGGCTTATTTTTGGGCGCGGCTGTACTGCTGGCCTATTTTAGCACCTCGGAGCGCTCACAAATCTCTGCGCCACATTCAGTCCCCCAGAGTCAGCGGGACAGGGATTGGCCGGCCCCTCCCCTGTTTATAGCCCGCCGTTTTTGGGCATTTTGCGGGTGGACGGAGCAGGGCCCAGGACGCCGGGGGCTTATTTTTAGGCGCGGCTGTGGCGTGGCCTATTTTGGCACATGGAGGTGAATTTTCGTAAGAAGTCTCACCCCATTCCGACTCGAATGAGGATTGAAGTTGGCGCCAGCCCCCCAGGCTATAGCCACGCCGTTTTTAGGCATTTTTGCGGTGGACGAACTTTGAGGCCACGGGACCTTGGGATTATTTTTGCTTGGCTGTGCCGCTGGCCTAGCACACGGAGGCGCTCACAAAGTCTCGCGCATTCCGACTCCGGCGAGACCGAGGGTTCGTGCCAGCCTCCCCCAAGGCTGCTCGCCCACCCGTTTTTGGGCATTTAGGTGGGCAGACTTGGGGCCCAACGGGACCTTCGGGGGCTTATTTTTGGGCGCGGCTGTGCCTAAGCGGCTATTTAACACACGGAGGCGCTCACAAGTCTCGCCCCATTCCGAGTCCGAGCGGACGAAGTTGGCCAGCCCCTCCCCGAGCTATAACCCACCCGTTTTGGGCATTTTTGCGTGGCCCGAACGGAGCTGGGGGCGGGACCTTCGGGGCCACTTATTTTGGCGAGTGGCTGTGTCCTAGTGGCCTATTACTGGTACACGGAGGGTGCTGGCAAAGTCTCTCATCCCATTCCGACTCAGTAGGGCGGACGAGTTAGCCAGCCCCTCCCCAAAGGCTATAGCCGTTTTGGAGGCATTTTGCGGTGGACGAACTTGGGGCCACGGGACCTTGAGGATTATTTTGCCTTGCCTTTGGCTGTGCCGCGGCCTGGCCCCCAGCTACTGCAGGAGCGCTCACAAGAGTCTCGCCACATTCAGTCCGAGCGGACAGGAGTTGGCCAGCCCTCTCCCCCAAGGCTATAGCCCCCCGTTTTTGGGCATTTTGCGGCGGAGCCGAACCTGGGGACGGGACCTTCGGGGGCTTATTTTTGGGCAGCTGTGTCCGTGGTGGCCACACCTAGGAGAGGGTGCTACCGCAAAAGTTCTCACCCCATTCCGACTCCGGCGGACGAAGTTGTGCCAGCCCACTCCTCCCGAGGCTATAGCCCACGCCCGTTTTTGGCATTTTGCGGCGGACGAACTTGGGGGACAGGACCTTCGGGAGCTTTTTGGGCGCGGCTGTGGCCGTGGCCTATTACAACTTTGGCACATGGAGGTGCTCGTAGTCTCACCATTCCGACTCCAAGGATTTAGGGCGAGTTAGCCAGCCCTCCCCCAGGCTATAGCCCACCGTTTTTGGGCATTTTGCGGTGGGCCCGAACTTGGGGACGGGACCTTCGGGGGCTTATTTTTGGGCGCGGCTGTGCCTGCGGCCCCTATTATTTTTCAGCACGGAGGGCGCTCACAAAGTCTCTCGCCCCATTCAGTCCGAGCGGACGAAGTTGGCCAGCCCACTCCCCAAGGCTATAACTCACCCGCCTTTGATTTTGGGCATTTTGCAAGCGGACGAACTTGGGGATAGCGGGACCGGGGCTTATTTTGCTGGTGCGGCTTGACCTGTGTCCGTGGCCTATTTTAGCACACGGAGGGTGCTCGCATAAAAAGTCTCACCACCCCATTCCCGACTCAGCGGACGAAGTTAGCCAGCCCCTCCCCCAGTACATATAGCCCGCGTTTTTGGGCATTTTGCGGTGGACGAACTTGGGACGTGGACCTTGGATGATTATTTTTGCGGCTGGCAGCTGTGCCGCACCTGGCCTGGCAGGCCCCCTAACACGGAGGCGCTCACAAGAAGTCTGCACCGGCACACAAATCTCGCCGCAGTCATTCCCGGACGGTTGGCCAGCCCCTCCCCAAGGCTATAGCCCTATTCCACCGATTGGGCATTTTGCGACGGACGAACTTGGGGACGGGACCTTGAGGGCTTATTTTTTGGCGCGGCTGTGTCCGTGGCCTATTTTTGCACACGGAGGTGCTCGCGAAGTCTCACCCCATTCGACTCCCCTAAGGGGTTGGCAGCCCCTCCCCCAAGGCTATGCTGCCACCGTTTTGGGCATTTTTTGCGCGGACATGACTTGGGGCCGGGACCTTCGGGGGCTTATTTTTGGGCGCGGCTGTGTCCCGTGGCCTATTTTTAACACCACGAGGCGTTCGCAAACTCTCGCCCCCATTCCGAGTCCGGCGGACATTGAAGTTGGCCAGCCCCTCCCAAGGCTAGCCCACCGTTTGGTGGGCATTTTGCGGTGGACGAGGCACTTGGGACAGACCTTCGGGGGATTATTTTGCGCGCGGCTGTGCCCGTGGCTATTTTTGAAAATGGAGGGTGCTCGCGAAGTCTCGCCCCATTCCGAGTCAGCGGGACGAGTTGTTGCCAGCCCCCTCCAGGCTATAGCCCGCGTTTTGGGCATTTTGCGGCGGACGGAGCCAGGAGGACCTTCGGGGGATTATTTTTGGGCGCGGCTCTGCCCGCGGCCTACTGTTGGCACACGGAGGCTGCACGTAAAGTCTCGGACCATTCCGAGTTCGGCGGACGAAGTTGGCTAGCCGCTCCCCCCAAGGCTATAGCCCACCCGTTTTTTGGGTATTTTTGCGGCGGACGAACTTGGGGACAGGACCTTCGGGGGTTTATTTTTGGGCGCGGCTGTGCCTGTGGCCTATTTTTGGCACACGGAGGCCGTTTGCAAAGTCTCACCCCATTCCGAGTCCGGCGGACAGAGTTGGCCTAGCCCTCCCCCAAGAGGCTATACAGCCCACCTGTTTTTGGGCATTTTGCGGCAGACCGAACTTGGGGCCCAGGACCTTCGGGAGCTTATTTTGGCGGCTGTACCCGTGGCCTATTTTTGGCACACGGAGGGCGCGCAAAGTCTCGTCCCATTCCGAGTCCGAGCGGACAGGGTTGGCCAGCTCCACCCCCAAGGCTATAGCCCACCCGTTTTGGGGCATTTTGCGAGGCGGACGAACTTGGGGCCGGGACCTTTGGGGGCTACTTGCGCGCGGCTCTGCCCGGCCTATTTTGGTAAAAGGAGGCGCCTCGCAAAGTCTCGGCCCATTCCGAGTCCGGCAGGACGAAGTTGGCCAGCCCCGAGGCTATAGCCCACCCATTTTTGGGCATTTTACGGCGGACGAACTTGGGGACGGGACCTTGGGGCTTATTTTTGGGCGCGGCTGTGTCCTTGGCCTTTTTACCAGCACACGGAGGGTGCTCGCAAAGTCTCACCCCATTCCGACTCCGTGAGCCGGACAGAGTTGGCCAGCCCCTCCCCAAGGCTATAGCCCACCCATTTTTGGGCATTTTTTCGCGGTGGACAGAATCCTTGGGGGACGGGACCTTCGGGGATTATTTTTGCGCGGCTGTGCCTCTATTTTGGCACACGGAGGGCGCTGTCTCGCCCCATTCCGAAAGTCCGGCGGACAGTTGGCCAGCCCCTCAAGGCTATAGCCCACCCGTTTTTAGGCATTTTTGCGGCGGACGAACTTGGGGACGGGACCTTGAGCTTATTTTTGGCGCGGCTGTGTGGCCTATTTTTAACACGGAGGTGCTCGCAAAGTCTCACCCCATTCCGACTCCGAGCGGCAGTGGGCCAGCCCTCCCCCAAGGCTATAGCCCACCCGTTTTTGGGCATTTTGCGGGCGGACGAACTTGGGGATCGGGACCAGGGCTTATTTTTGGCGCAGCTGTGTCCGTGGCCTATTTTTGGCACACGGAGGCCGTTCGCAAACTCGCCCCAGCATTCCGAGTCCGGGCAGGGACGAGTTGGCCAGCCCCTCCCCCAAGGCTATAGCCCACCCGTTTTGGGGCATTTTGCGGGGACGAACTTGGGGGCGGGACCTTGGGGGCTTATTTGGGCGGCTGTGTCCGTGGCCTATTTTGGTCCCCACACGGAGGCTGCACCGTAAAGTCTCGCACCATTCCGAAGTTGGCGGCGAGATTGGCTAGCCGCTCCCAAGGCTATAGCCCACCCGTTTTGGGCATTTTGCTGGCGGGACGAACTTGGGGACGGGACCTTCGGGGGCTTATTTTTGGGCGCGGCTGTGCCTGTGGCCTATTTTTGGCACACGGAGGCCGTTTGCAAAGTCTCACCCCATTCCGAGTCCGGCGGACGAAGTTGGCCAGCCCCTCCCCCCAAGGCTATACCCCACCCATTTTTTGGGCATTTGCAAGGTGGACGGAACTTGGGACGGGACCGGGGATTATTTTTGCGCGGCTGTGCCATGCCTATTTTTTGAACGGAGGCGCTTGCAAAGTCTCGCCCCATTCCGAGTCCGGCCGGACGAGTTGGCCAGCCAGCCCTCCCCAAGGCTATAGCCCACCCGCTTTTGGGCATTTTGCGCGGACGAACTTGGGGACCAAGGACCTTCGGGATTATTTTCCCGCGGCTGTGCCAGCCTATTGTTGGCACACGGAGGCTGCACGTAAGTCTCGCACCATTCCAGAGTTGGACGAAGTTGGCTAGCCGCTCCCCCAAGGCTATAGCTCCACCCGTTTTTAGGCATTTTAACGAAGGGGACGGGACCTTCGGGGCTTATTTTTAAGCGCGCTGTGCCTGTGGCCTTTTTGGCACACGGAGGCCGTTTGCAAGTCTCGCCATTCCAGTCCGGCGGCGAGTTGGCCAACCTCCCCAAGGCTATACCCCACCCGTTTTTGGGCATTTTACGGCGGACGAACTTGGGGGCCAGGACCTTCTGGGGCTTATTTTTGGCGCGGCTAAGCCGCGACTATTTTAACACGGAGGGCTCGCAAAGTCTCGCCCCATTCCGAGTCGACGGCGAAAGTTGGCCAGCCCCTCCCCGGCTACGCCTTCCAGCGCGCCCGTTTTTAGGCATTTTTGCGTGCGGACGAACATGGGGACGTGGACCTTCGGGGCTTATTTTAGTGCGCTGCTAAGCCCGTGGCCTATTTTTGGTACACGGAGGGCGCTCACAAAGTCTCGCCCCATTCCAGTGTCCGCAGGCGAAGTTGCCAGCCCTCCCCGAGCTATAGCCCACCCGCGTTTTGGGCATTTTTACGGCGGACGAACTTGGGGACGGGACCTTCGAGGGCTTATTTTTGGGTGCGGCTGTGCCCGTGGCCTATTTTTTGGCACATGGAGGGCCCTCGCGAGTCTCGCCCCATTCCGAGTCCGGGGCGGACGAAGTGGCCAGCCCTCCCAAGGCTATAGCCCACCCGTTTTTGGGCATTTTGCAGTAGGACGAACTTGGGGACGGGACAGCCGGGAGCTTATTTTTGGCGCGGCTGTGCCCGCGGCCTGGCACACGGAGCGCTCACAAAGTCTCGCCCCATTCCGAGTCCGAGGCAAGTTGGCCAGCCCCTCCCCACGGCTATAGCCCACCCCTTTTTTGGGCATTTGTGCGGCGGACGAACTTGGGGACGGGACCTTCGGGGGCTTATTTTGGGCGGCTGTGCCCGTGGCCTATTTTGGCACACGGAGGGTGCTGTAAAGTCTCACCCCATTCCGACTCCGGCGGACAGAAGTTGGCCAGCCCTCCCCCAAGGCTATAGCCCACCCGTTTTTGGGCATTTTGTGGCGGACGGAGCTTGGGGAGCGGGACCTTCGGGGCTTATTTTTGGGCGCGGCTGTGCCCGTGGCCTATTTTGGCACACGGAGGGTGCTCGTAAGTCTCACCCCATTCCGACTCCGGACAGTTGGCCAGCCTCTCCCCCAAGGCTATAGCCCACCCGTTTTTGGGCATTTTTGGCGGACGAACTTGGGGACTGGGACCTTGGGATTATTTTTGCGCGGCTGTGCCGCGGCCATTGTTGGCACACGAGGCTGCACATAATGTCTCGCACCATTCGAGTTCGGCGGACAGAAGTTGGCTAGCCCCTCCCCCAGGCTATAGCCCACCCGTTTTTGGGCATTTTGCAGGCGGACGAACTTGGGGGGACCTTGGGCTTATTTTTGTGCGGCTGTGCCACGCGGCCGATTGTTGGCACACAGAGGCGCTCGTAAAGTCTCGCACCATTCCGAGGTTCGGCGGACGAAGTTCGTAGCCTCCCCCAAGGCGCTATAGCCCACCCGTTTTCGGCATTTTGCGGCGGACGAACTTGGGGACGGGACATTCGAGGGCTTATTTTTGTGCGTGCTGTGCTCTGCCTATTTTGGCACCACGGAGGCCGTTCGCAAGTCTCGCCCCATTCCGAGTCCGGCGGACGAAGTTGGCCAGCCCTCCCCAAGGCTATAGCCCACCCGTTTTTTGGGCATTTTTGCGGCGGTCGAACTTGGGGACGGGACCTTCGGGGGATTATTTTTGGGTGCGGCTGTGCCCGTGGCCTATTTTTGGCACACGGAGTCCGCTCGCAAAGTCTCACCCCATTTCGAGTCCGGCGGACGAAGGTGGCCAGCCCCTCCCCCTAAGGCTATAGCCCACCCATTTTTTGGGCATTTTTGCGGCGGACGAAGTTGGGGACGGGACCTTCGGGGGCTTATTTTTGGGCGCGGCTGTGTCCGAAGACTATTTTTGGCACACAGAGGGCGCTCGCTAAGTCTCGCCCCATTCTGAGTCCTGCGGACGAAGTTGGCCAGCCCCTCCCCCAAGGCTATAGCCCACCCGTTTTTTGGGCATTTTTGAGGCGGACGAACTTGGGGATGGCACCTTCGGGGGCTAATTTTTGGGCGCGGCTGTGCCCGCGGCCTTTTTGTGGCCCACGGAGGGCGCTCGCAAAGTCTCACCCCATTCCGAGTCCGGCGGATGAAGTTGGCCAGCCCCTCCCCACAAGGCTATAGTCCACCCATTTTTTGGGCATTTTTGTGGACAACTTGGGGGACAGGACATTCGGGCTTATTTTTGGCGCGGCTGTGCCACGGCCCAGCAGCACGGAGGCCTGCCTGCAGTATCGCCCCATTTCGAGTCCGAGCGGAGAAGTTGGCCAGCCCTCCCCAGGCTATAGCCCGCGTTTTGGGCATTTTTGCGGCGGATGAACTTGTGGGCCAGGACCTTGAGGGCTTATTTATGGGCGCGGCTGTGCCCACGGCCTGGCACACGGAGGCGCTCACTAAGTCTCGCCCATTCGAGTCCGGCGGACGAAGTTGGCCCCTCCCTGACGCTATAGCCCACCCGTTTTTGGGCATTTTGCGGCGGACGAACTTGGGGACGGGACCGTCGGGGGCTTATTTTTACGCGGCTGTGCCCACGCCTATTTTTGGCACACGGAGCCGCTGCAAAGTATCGCCCCATTTCGAGTCCGGACGAATTTGGCCAGCCCTCCCCCAAGGCTATAGCCCACCGTTTTTGGGCATTTTTGCGGCGGATGAACTTGTGGCCCGGGACCTTCGGGGGCTTATTTTTAGGCGCGCTGTGCCAGCGCTGGCTATTTTGGCACACGGAGGGCCTTCGCAAAGTCTCGCCCCATTCCGAGTCCGGACGTTGGCCAGCCCCTCCCCGAAGGCTATAGCCCACCCGTTTTTGGGCATTTTGCGGCGGACGAACTTGGAGACGGGACCTTCGGGGCTTATTTTTGGGCGGCTGTGGGCGTGGCTTATTTTTGGCACACGGAGGGTGCTCGTGAAATCTCACCCCATTTCGACTCCGCGGACGAGTTGGCCAGCCTCCCCCAAGGCTATAGCCACCCGTTTCGGGCATTTTGCAGTGGGCGAACTTGGGGACGGGACCTTCGGGGGCTTATTTTTGGGCGGCTGTGCCGCGGCCTATTTTTGGCACACGGAGGCGCTCACAAAGTCTCTCCCCATTCCGAGTCCGGCGGACGAAGTTGGCCAGCCCCTCCCCCCAAGGCTATAGCCCACCCGTTTTTTGGGCATTTTTGCGGCGGACGAACTAGGGGACGGGACCTTCGGGGACTTATTTATGGGTGCGGCTGTGCCTGCGGCCGATTGTTGGCACACGGAGGCCGCTCGTAAAGTCTCGCACCATTCCGAGTTCGGCGGACGAAGTTGGCTAGCCCCTCCCCCCAAGGCTATAGCCCACCCGTTTTTTCGGCATTTTTGCGGCGGACGAACTTGGGGACGGGACATTCGGGGGCTTATTTTTGTGTGCGGCTGTGCCCGTGGCCTATTTTTGGCACACGGAGGGTGTTCGCAAAGTCTCACCCCATTCCGACTCCGGCGGACGAAGTTGGCCAGCCCCTCCCCCCAAGGCTATTGCCCACCCGTTTTTTGGGCATTTTTGCGGCGGACGAACTTGGGGACGGGACCTTTGGGGGCTTATTTTTGCACGCGGCTGTGCCCGCGGCCTATTTTTGGCAAACGGAGGGTGCTCGCAAAGTCTCGGCCCATTCCGAGTCCGGCAGAGGCTGAGTTGGCCAGCCCCCAAGCAGCCCACCCATTTTTTGGGCATTTTGCGGCGGACGAGCTTGGGGGGCCCCGGACCTTCGGGGGATTATTTTTGGCGCGCTGTGCCCGTGGCCTATTTTTGAACGGAGGCGCTGTAAAGTCTCGCCCCATTCCGAGTCCATGAAGTTGGCCAGCCCCCCCCCAAGGCTATAGCCCACCCGTTTTTTGGGCATTTTTGCGGCGGACGAACTTGGGGACCGGACCTTCGGGGGCTTATTTTTGGGCGCGTCTGTGCCCGCGGCCTATTTTTAGCACACGGAGGGCGCTCACAAAGTCTCGGCCCATTCCGTGTCCGGCGGACGAAGTTGGCCAGCCCCTCCCCCCAAGGCTATAGCCCACCCATTTTTTGGGCATTTTTGCGGTGGACGAACTTGGGGAAGGGATCTTCGGGGGTTTATTTTTGGGGGCGGCTGTGTTCGTGGCCTATTTTTGGCACACGGAGGGCCCTCACAAAGTCTCGCCCCATTCCGAGTCCGGCGGACGAAGTCGGCCAGCCCCTCCCCCCAAGGCTATAGCCCACCGTTTTTGGGCATTTTTGCGTCGGACTAACTTGGGGACGGGACCTTGGGAGCTTATTTTTGGGCGCGGCTGTGCCCGCTGGCCTGGCACGGAGGGTGCTCACAAAGTCTCGCCCCATTCCGAGTCCGGCGGACGAAGTTGGCCAGCCCTCCCCCAAGGCTATAGCCCACCCGCTTTTGGGCATTTTGCGGCGGACGAACTTGGGGACGGGACCTTCGGGGGCTTATTTGAGGGGGCGGCTGTGCCCGAGGCCTATTTTTGGCACACGGAGGGCGCTCGCCAAGTCTCGCCCCATTCCGAGTCCGGCGGACGAAGTCGGCCAGCCCTTCCCCCCAAGGCTATAGCCCACCCGTTTTTTGGGCATTTTTGCAGTGGACGAACTTGGGGATGGGACCTTCGGGGGCTTATTTTTGGGTGCGGCTGTGCCCGTGGCCTATTTTTGGCACATGGAGTGCCCTCGCAAAGTCTCGTCCAATTCCGAGTCCGGCAGACGAAGTTGGCCAGCCCCTCCCCCCAAGGCTATAGCCCACCCGATTTTTGGGCATTTTTGCGGCGGACGAACTTGGGGACGGGACCTTCAGGGGCTTATTTTTGGTCGCGGCTGTGGCCGCGGCCTATTTTTGGCACACGGAGGGCGCTCACAAATTCTCGTCCCATTCCGAGTCCGGCGGACGATGTTGGCCAGCCCCTCCCCCCAAGGCTATAGCCCACCCGTTTTTTGGGCATTTTTGCGGCGGAAGAACTTGGGGACGGGACCTTCGGGGGCTTATTTTTGGGTGCGGCTGTGCCCGCGGCCTATTGTTGGCACACGGTTGCCGCTCGTA
This sequence comes from Citrus mangshanensis, assembly GCA_030449895.1. Taxonomy (NCBI): domain Eukaryota; kingdom Viridiplantae; phylum Streptophyta; class Magnoliopsida; order Sapindales; family Rutaceae; genus Citrus; species Citrus mangshanensis. The sequence goes on along the minus strand of JASUUJ010000024.1, from coordinate 145,447 downwards.
AAGTCTCGCACCATTCCGAGTTCGGCGGACGAAGTTGGCCAGCCCCTCCCCCCAAGGCTATAGCCCACCCGTTTTTTGGGCATTTTTACGGCGGACGAACTTGTGGACGGGACCTTCGGGGGCTTATTTTTTGGCACGGCTGTGCCAGCGGCCTATTTTTGGCACACGGAGGGCGCTCGCAAAGTTTCGCGCCATTCCGAGTCCGGCGGACGAAGTTGGCCAGCCCCTCCCGCCAAGGCTATAGCCCGCCCGTTTTTGTGGCATTTTTGCGGCGGACGAGCTAGGGGACGGGACCTTCGGGGGCTTATTTTTGGGCACCGCTGTGCCCGTGGCCTATTTTTGGCACACAGAGGGCGCTCGCAAAGTCTAGCCCCATTTCGAGTCCGGCGGACGAAGTTGGCCAGCCCCTCCCCCCATGGCTATAGCCCACCCGTTTTTTGGACATTTTTGCAACGGTCGAACTTGGGGACGGGACCTTCGGGGGCTTATTTTTGGGCGCGGCTGTGCCTGTGGCCTATTTTTAGCACACGGAGGCCGCTCGTAAAGTCTCGCCCCATTCCGAGTCCGACGGACGAAGTTGGCCAGCCCCTCCCCCCAAGGCTATAGCCCACCCGTTTTTTGGGCATTTTTGCGGCGGACGAACTTGGGGACGGGACCTTCGGGGGCTTATTTTTGGGTGCGGCTGTGTCCGCAGCCTATTGTTGGCACACGGAGGCCGCTCGTAAAGTCTCGCACCATTCCGAGTTCGGCGGACGAAGTTGGCTAGCCCCTCCCCCCAAGGCTATAGCCCACCCGTTTTTTCGGCATTTTTGCGGCGGACGAACTTGGGGACGGGACATTCGGGGGCTTATTTTTGTGCGTGGCTGTGCCTGCGGCCTATTTTTGGCACACGGAGGCCGTTCGCAAAGTCTCGCCCCATTCCGAGTCCGGCGGACGAAGTTGGCCAGCCCCTCCCCCCAAGGCTATAGCCCACCCGTTTTTTGGGCATTTTTGCGGCGGACGAACTTGGGGACGGGACCTTCGGAGGCTTATTTTTGGGTGCGGCTGTGCCCGCGGCCGATTGTTGGCACACGGAGGCCGCTCGTAAAGTCTTGCACCATTCCGAGTTCGGCGGACGAAGTTGGCTAGCCCCTCCCCCCAAGGCTATAGCCCACCCGTTTTTTGGGCATTTTTGCGGCGGACGAACTTGGGGACGGTACCTTCGGGGGCTTATTTTTGGTGGCGGCTGTGCCCGCGGCCTATTTTTGGCACACGGAGGCCGTTTACAAAGTCTCGCCCCATTCCGAGTCCGGCGGACGAAGTTGGCCAGCCCCTCCCCCCAAGGCTATAGCCCACCCGTTTTTTGGGCATTTTTGCGGCGGACGAACTTGGGGACGGGACCTTCGGGAGCTTATTTTTGGACGCGGCTGTGCCCGCGGCCTATTTTGGCACACGGAGGGTGCTCGCAAAGTCTCGTCCCATTCCGAGTGCGGCGGACGAAGTTGGCCAGCCCCTCCCCCCAAGGCTATAGCCCACCCGTTTTTTGGGCATTTTTGCGGTGGACGAACTTGGGGACGGGACCTTTGGGGGCTTATTTTTGCGCGCGGCTCTGCCCGCGGCCTATTTTTGGTAAAAGGAGGGCGCTCGCAAAGTCTCGGCCCATTCCGAGTCCGGCAGACGAAGTTGGCCAGCCCCCCCCGAGGCTATAGCCCACCCATTTTTTGGGCATTTTTACGGCGGACGAACTTGGGGACGGGACCTTCGGGGGATTATTTTTGGGCGCGGCTGTGCCCGCGGCCTATTTTTGGCACATGGAGGGCGCTCACAAAGTCTCGCCCCATTCCGAGTCCGGCGGACGTAGTTGGCCAGCCCCTCCCCCCAAGGCTATAGCCCACCCGTTTTTTGCGCATTTTTATGGCGGACGAACTTGTGGGCGGGACCTTCGGGGGCTTATTTTTGGGCACGGCTGTGCCCGCGGCCTATTTTTAGCACACGGAGGGCGCTCGCAAAGTTTCGCGCCATTCCGAGTCCGGCGGACGAAGTTGGCCAGCCCCTCCCCCCAAGGCTATAGCCCACCCGTTTTTTGGGCATTTTTGCGGCGGACGAACTTGGGGACGGGACCTTTGGGGGCTTATTTTTACGCGCGGCTGTGCCCATGGCCTATTTTTGGCAAACGGAGGGCCCTCACAAAGTCTCGGCCCATTCCGAGTCCGGCAGACGAAGTTGGCCAGCCCCCCCCCAAGGCTATAGCCCACCCATTTTTTGGGCATTTTTGCGGCGGACGAACTTGGGGACGGGACCTTCGGGGGATTATTTTTGGGCGCGGCTGTGCCCGTTGCCTATTTTTGGCACATGAAGGGCGCTCGCAAAGTCTCGCCCCATTCCGAGTCCGGCGGACGAAGTTGGCCAGCCCCTCCCCCCAAGGCTATAGCCCACCCGTTTTTTGGGCATTTTTACGGCGGACGAACTTGTGGACGGGACCTTCGGGGGCTTATTTTTGGACACGGCTGTGCCCGCGGCCTATTTTTGGCACACGGAGGGCGCTCGCAAAGTTTCGCGCCATTCCGATTCCGGCGGACGAAGTTGGCCAGCCCTTCCCGCCAAGGCTATAGCCCACCCGTTTTTTGGGCATTTTTGCTGCGGACGAACTTGGGGACGGGACCTTCGGGGCCTTATTTTTTGGCACCGCTGTGCCCGTGGCCTTTTTTTGGCACACGGAGGGCGCTCGCAAAATCTCACCCCATTTCGAGTCCGGCGGACAAAGTTGGCCAGCCCCTCCCCCCAAGGCTATAGCCCACCTGTTTTTTGGGCATTTTTGCGGCGGACGAACTTGGGGACGGGACCTTCGGGAGCTTATTTTTGGGCGTGGCTGTGCCCGTGGCCTATTTTGGCACACGGAGGGCGCTCGCAAAGTCTCGTCCCATTCCGAGTCCGGCGGACGAAGTTGGCCAGCCCCTCCCCCCAAGGCTATAGCCCACCCGTTTTTTGGGCATTTTTGCGGCGGACGAACTTGGGGACGGGACCTTTGGGGGCTTATTTTTGCGCGCGGCTGTGCCCGCGGCCTATTTTTGGCAAACGGAGGGCGCTCGCAATGTCTCGGCCCATTCCGAGTCCGGCAGACGAAGTTGGCCAGCCCCCCCCAAGGCTATAGCCCACCCATTTTTTGGGCATTTTTGCGGCGGACGAACTTGGGGACGGGACCTTCGGGGGATTATTTTTGGGCGCGGCTGTGCCCGCGGCCTATTTTTGGCACACAGAGGCCGCTCGTAAAGTCTCGCCCCATTTCGAGTCCGACGGACGAAGTTGGCTAGCCCCTCCCCCCAAGGCTATAGCCCACCCGTTTTTTTGGCATTTTTACGGCGGACGAACTTGGGGACGGGACCTTCGGGGGCTTATTTTTGGGTGCGGCTGTGCCCGCGGCCTATTGTTGGCACACGGAGGCCGCTCGGAAAGTCTCGCACCATTCCGAGTTTGGCGGACGAAGTTGGCTAGGCCCTCCCCCCAAGGCTATAGCCCACCCGTTTATTGGGCATTTTTGCGGCGGACGAACTTGGGGACGGGACCTTCGGGGGTTTAGTTTTGGGCGTGGCTGTACCTGCGGCCTATTTTTGGCACACGGAGGCCGTTCGCAAAGTCTCGCCCCATTCCGAGTCCGGCGGACGAAGTTGGCCAGCCCCTCCCCCCAAGGCTATAGCCCACCTGTTTTTTGGGCATTTTTGCGGCGGATGAACTTGGGGACGGGACCTTCGGGGGATTATTTTTGGGCGCGGCTGTGCCCGCGGCCTATTTTTAGAAAACGGAGCGAGCTCGCAAAGTCTCGCCCCATTCCGAGTCCGGCGGACGAAGTTGGCCAGCCCCTCCCCCCAAGGCTATAGCCCACCCGTTTTTTGGGCATTTTTGCGGCGGACGAACTTGGGGACGGGACCTTCGGGGGATTATTTTTTTGCGCGGCTGTGCCCGTGGCTTATTTTTGGCACACGGAGGGCACTCGCAAAGTCTCGCCCCATTCCGAGTCCGGCGGACGAAGTTGGCCAGCCCCTCCCACCAAGGCTATAGCCCACCCGTTTTTTGGGCATTTTTACGGCGGACGAACTTGGGGACGGGACCTTCGGGGGCTAATTTTTGGGTACGGCTGTGCCTGCGGCCTATTTTTGGCACACGGAGGGCGCTTGCAAAGTCTCACCCCATTCCGAGTCCATGGACGGTTGGCCAGCCCTCCCCATGGCTATAGCCCACCCGTTTTTTGGGCATTTTTGCGGCGGACGAACATGGGGACGGGACCTTCGGGGGATTATTTTTGCGCACGGCTGTGCCCGCGGCCTATTTTTTGAAAACGGAGGGCGCTCGCAAAGTCTCACCCCATTCCGAGTCCGGCGGACGAAGTTGGCCAGCCCCTCCCCCCAAGGCTATAGCCCACCCGTTTTTTGGGCATTTTTGCGGCGGACGAACTTGGGGACGGGACCTTCGGGGGATTATTTTTGGGCGCGGCTGTGCCCGCGGCCTATTGTTGGCACACGGAGGCTGCACGTAAAGTCTCGCACCATTCCGAGTTCGGCGGACGAAGTTGGCTAGCCGCTCCCCCCAAGGCTATAGCCCACCCGTTTTTTGGGCATTTTTGCGGCGGACGAACTTGGGGACGGGACCTTCGGGGGCTTATTTTTGGGCGCGGCTGTGCCTGTGGCCTATTTTTGGCACACGGAGGCCGTTTGCAAAGTCTCGCCCCATTCCGAGTCCGGCGGACGAAGTTGGCCAGCCCCTCCCCCCAAGGCTATAGCCCACCCGTTTTTTGGGCATTTTTGCGGCGGACGAACTTGGGGACGGGACCTTCGGGAGCTTATTTTTGGGCGCGGCTGTGCCCGCGGCCTATTTTGGCACACGGAGGGCGCTCGCAAAGTCTCGTCCCATTCCGAGTCCGGCGGACGAAGTTGGCCAGCCCCTCCCCCCAAGGCTATAGCCCACCCGTTTTTTGGGCATTTTTGCGGCGGACGAACTTGGGGACGGGACCTTCTGGGGCTTATTTTTGGGAGTAGCTGTACCCGCGGCCTATTTTTGGCAAACGGAGGGCGCTCGCAAAGTCTCGGCCCATTCCGAGTCCGGCAGACGAAGTTGGCCAGCCCCCCCCCAAGGCTATAGCCCACCCATTTTTTGGGCATTTTTGCGGCGGACGAACTTGGGGACGGGACATTGGGGGGATTATTTTTGGGCGCGGCTGTGCCCGTGCCCTATTTTTGCCACACAGAGGGCGCTCGCAAAGTCTCGCCCCATTCCGAGTTCGGCGGACGAAGTTGGCTAGCCCCTCCCCCCAAGGCTATAGCCCACCCGTTTTTTGGGCATTTTTACGGCGGACGAACTTGTGGACGGGACCTTTGGGGGATTATTTTTGGGCACGGCTGTGCCCGCGGCCTATTTTTGGTACACGGAGGGCGCTCGCAAAGTTTCGCGCCATTCCGAGTCCGGCGGACGAAGTTGGCCAGCCCCTCCCGCCAAGGCTATAGCCCACCCGTTTTTTGGGCATTTTTGCTGCGGACGAACTTGGGGACGGGACCTTCGGGGGCTTATTTTTTGGCACCGCTGTGCCCATGGCTTATTTTTGGCACACGGAGGGCGCTCGCAAAGTCTCACCTCATTTCGAGTCCGGCGGACGAAGTTGGCCAGCCCCTCCCCCCATGGCTATAGCCCACCCGTTTTTTGGACATTTTTGCAACGGTCGAACTTGGGGACGGGACCTTCGGGGGCTTATTTTAGGGCGCGGCTGTGCCCGCGGCCTATTTTTGGCGCACGGAGGCTGCTCGTAAAGTCTCGTCCCATTCCGAGTCCGACGGACGAAGTTGGCCAGCCCCTCCCCCCAAGGCTATAGCCCACCCGTTTTTTTGGCATTTTTACGGCGGACGATCTTGGGGACGGGACCTTCGGGAGCTTATTTTTGGGTGCGGCTGTGCTCGCGGCCTATTGTTGGCACACGGAGGCCGCTCATAAAGTCTCGCACCATTCCGAGTTTGGCGGACGAAGTTGGCTAGGCCCTCCCCCCAAGGCTATAGCCCAACCGTTTTTTGGGCATTTTTGCGGCGGACGAACTTGGGGATGGGACCTTCGGGGGCTTATTTTTGTGCGCGGCTGTGCCTACAGCCTATTTTTGGCACACGGAGGCCGTTTGCAAAGTCTCGCCCCATTCCGAGTCCGGCGGACGAAGTTGGCCAGCCCCTCCCCCCAAGGCTATAGCCCACCCGTTTTTTGGGCATTTTTGCGGCGGACGAACTTGGGGACGGGACCTTTGGGGGCTTATTTTTGGGCGCGGCTGTGCCCGCGGCCTATTTTGGCACACGGAGGGCGCTCGCAAAGTCTCGTCCCATTCCGAGTCCGGCGGACGAAGTTGGCCAGCCCCTCCCCCCAAGGCTATAGCCCACCCGTTTTGGGCATTTTGCGGCGGACGAACTTGGGGACGGGACCTTCTGGGGCTTATTTTTGGGAGTAGCTGTACCGCGGCCTATTTTTGGCAAACGGAGGCGCTGCAAAGTCTCGGCCCATTCCGAGTCCGGCAGGAGTTGGCCAGCCCCCAAGGCTATAGCCCACCCATTTTTGGGCATTTTGCGGCGGACGAACTTGGGGACGGGACATTGGGGGGATTATGTTTGGGCGCGGCTGTGCCCGTGCCCTATTTTTGCCACACAGAGGGCGCTCGCAAAGTCTCGCCCCATTCCGAGTTCGGCGGACGAAGTTGGCTAGCCCCTCCCCCCAAGGCTATAGCCCACCCGTTTTTTGGGCATTTTTACGGCGGACGAACTTGTGGACGGGACCTTTGGGGGATTATTTTTGGGCACGGCTGTGCCCGCGGCCTATTTTTGGTACACGGAGTGCGCTCCCAAAGTTTCGCGCCATTCCGAGTCCGGCGGACGAAGTTGGCCAGCCCCTCCCGCCAAGGCTATAGCCCACCCGTTTTTTGGGCATTTTTGCTGCGGACGAACTTGGGGACGGGACCTTCGGGGGCTTATTTTTTGGCACCGCTGTGCCCATGGCTTATTTTTGGCACACGGAGGACGCTCGCAAAGTCTCACCTCATTTCGAGTCCGGCGGACGAAGTTGGCCAGCCCCTCCCCCCATGGCTATAGCCCACCCGTTTTTTGGACATTTTTGCAACGGTCGAACTTGGGGACGGGACCTTCGGGGGCTTATTTTAGGGCGCGGCTGTGCCCGCGGCCTATTTTTGGTGCACGGAGGCTGCTCGTAAAGTCTCGTCCCATTCCGAGTCCGACGGACGAAGTTGGCCAGCCCCTCCCCCCAAGGCTATAGCCCACCCGTTTTTTTGGCATTTTTACGGCGGACGATCTTGGGGACGGGACCTTCGGGAGCTTATTTTTGGGTGCGACTGTGCTCGCGGCCTATTGTTGGCACACGGAGGCCGCTCATAAAGTCTCGCACCATTCCGAGTTTGGCGGACGAAGTTGGCTAGGCCCTCCCCCCAAGGCTATAGCCCAACCGTTTTTTTGGCGTTTTTGCGGCGGACGAACTTGGGGACGGGACCTTCGGGGGCTTATTTTTGGGCGTGGCTGTGCCTGCGGCCTATTTTTGGCACACGGAGGCCGTTCGCAAAGTCTCGCCCCACTCCGAGTCCGGCGGACGAAGTTGGCCAGCCCCTCCCCCCAAGGCTATGGCCCACCCGTTTTTTGGGCATTTTTGCGGCGGACGAACTTGGGGACGGGACCTTCGGGGGATTATTTTTGGGCGCGGCTGTGCCCGCGGCCTATTTTTGGCACACGGAGGGAGCTCGCAAAGTCTCGCCCCATTCCGAGTCCGGCGGACGAAGTTGGCCAGCCCCTCCCCCCAAGGCTATAGCCCACCCGTTTTTTGGGCATTTTTGCGGCGGACGAACTTGGGGACGGGACCTTCGGGGGATTATTTTTGGGCGCGGCTGTGCCCGTGGCCTATTTTTGGCACACGGAGGGCACTCGCAAAGTGTCGCCCCATTCCGAGTCCGGCGGACGAAGTTGGCCAGCCCCTCCCACCAAGGCTATAGCCCACCCGTTTTTTGGGCATTTTTACGGCGGATGAACTTGGGGACGGGACCTTTGGGCTCTTATTTTTGGACGTGGCTGTGCCCGCAGCCTATTTTTGGCACACGGCGGGCGCTCGCAACGTCTCGCCCCATTCCGAGTTCGGCGGACGAACTTGGCCAGCCCCCCCCCCAAGGCTATAGCCCACCCGTTTTTTGGGCATTCTTGTGGTGGACGAACTTGGGGACGGGGACTTCCGGTCTTTATTTTTGGGCGCGGCTGTGCCCGCGGCCTATTTTTGGCACACGGAGGGCGCTCGCAAATTCTCGCCCAATTCCGAGTCCACCGGACGAACTTGGCCAGCCCCTCCCCCCAAGGCTATAGCCCACCCGTTTTTTGGGCATTTTTGCGGCGGACGAACTTGGGGACGGGACCTCCGGGCGCTTATTTTTCGGCGTGGCTGTGCCCGGGGCCTATTTTTGGCACACGGAGGGTGCTCGCAAAGTCTCGCCCCATTCCGAGTCCAGCGGATGAACTTGGCCAGCCCCTCCCCCAAGGCTATAGCTCACCCGTTTTTTGGGCATTTTTACGGCGGACAAATTTGGGGACCGGACCTTCGGCGCTTATTTTTGGGTGCGTCTGTGCCCGGGGCCTATTTTTTACACACGGAGGGCGCTCGCAAAGTCTCGCCCCATTCCGAGTCCGGCGGACGAACTTGGCCAGCCCCTCCCCCCAAGGCTATAGCCCACTCGTTTTTTGGGTATTTTTGCGGCGGACGAACTTGGGGACGGGACCTTTGGGGCGGCTTTGCCCGCATCTTATTTTTGTCACACGGAGGGCGCTCGCAAAGTCTCGCCCCATTCCGAGTCCGGCGGACGAACTTGGCCAGCCCCTCCCCCAGTGGCTATAGCCTACCCGTTTTTTGGGCATTTTTTCGGCGGACGAACTTGGGGGTGGGACCTTTGGGCCCTTACTTTTGGGCACGGCTTAGCCCGCGGCCTATTTTTGGTACATCGAGAGCGCTCGCAACATCTCGTCCCATTCCGAGACGGGCGGACGAACTTGGCCAGCCCCTCCCCCCAAGGCTATAGCCCACCCGTTTTTTGGGAATTTTTGCGGCGGACGACCTTGGGGACGGGACCTTCGGGCGCTTATTTTTGGCCGCGGCTGTGCCTGTGGCCTATTTTTGGCACACAGAGGGCGCTCACAAAGTCTCGCCCCATTCCAAGTCCGGCGGACGAACTTGGCCAGCCCCTCCCCCCAAGGCTATAGCCCACCCATTTTTTGGGCATTTTGCGGCGGACGAACTTGGGGACGGGACCTTAGGGCACTTATTTTTGGGCGCGGCTTAGCCCGCAGCCTATTTTTGGCACACGGAGGGCGCTCGCAAAGTCTCGCTCCATTCCGAGTCCGGCGGACGAACATGGCCAGCCCCTCCCCCCAAGCCTATAGCCCACCCGTTTTTTGGGCATTTTTTTGGCGGACGAACTTGGGGACGGGACCTTCGGGCGCTTATTTTTGGAGGCGGCTGTGCCCGCAGCCTATTTTTGGCACACAGAGGGCACTCGCAAAGTCTCGCCCCATTCCGAGTTCGGCGGACGAAGTTGGCCAGCCCCTCCCCCCAAGGCTATAGCCCACCCGTTTTTTGGGCATTCTTGTGGTGGACGAACTTGGGGACGGGACCTTCGGGCACTTATTTTTGGGCGCGGCTGTGCCCGCGGCCTAGCACACGGAGGCGCTGCAAAGTCTCGCCCCATTCCGAGTCCGGCGGACGAACTTGGCCAGCCCTTCCCCACAAGCCTATAGCCCACCCGTTTTTTGGGCATTTTTGCGGCGGTCGAACTTGGGGACGGGACCTTCGGGCACTTATTTTTGGACGCGGCTGTGCCCGCAGCCTATTCTTGGCACACGGAGGGCACTCGCAAAGTCTCGCTCCATTCCGAGTCCGGCGGACGAACATGGCCAGCCCCTCCCCCCAAGCCTATAGCCCACCCGTTTTTTGGGCATTTTTTTGGCGGACGAACTTGGGGACGGGACCTTCGGGCGCTTATTTTTGGAGGCGGCTGTGCCCGCAGCCTATTTTTGGCACACAGAGGGCACTCGCAAAGTCTCGCCCCATTCCGAGTTCGGCGGACGAAGTTGGCCAGCCCCTCCCCCCAAGGCTATAGCCCACCCGTTTTTTGGGCATTCTTGTGGTGGACGAACTTGGGGACGGGACCTTCGGGCACTTATTTTTGGGCGCGGCTGTGCCCGCGGCCTATTTTTGGCACACGGAGGGCGCTCGCAAAGTCTCGCCCCATTCCGAGTCCGGCGGACGAACTTGGCCAGCCCTTCCCCACAAGCCTATAGCCCACCCGTTTTTTGGGCATTTTTGCGGCGGTCGAACTTGGGGACGGGACCTTCGGGCACTTATTTTTGGACGCGGCTGTGCCCGCAGCCTATTCTTGGCACACGGAGGGCACTCGCAAAGTCTCGCCCCATTCCGAGTTCGGCGGACGAAGTTGGCCAGCCCCTCCCCCCAAGGCTATAGCCCACCCGTTTTTTGGGCATTCTTGTGGTGGACGAACTTGGGGACGGGACCTTCGGGCACTTATTTTTGGGCGCGGCTGTGACCACAGCCTATTTTTGGCACACGGAGGGCGCTCGCAAAGTCTCGCCCCATTCCGAGTCCGGCGGACGAACTTGGCCAGCCCTTCCCCCCAAGCCTATAGCCCACCCGTTTTTTGGGCATTCTTGTGGTGGACGAACTTGGGGACGGGACCTTCGGGCGCTTATTTTTGGACGCGGCTGTGCCCACGGCTTATTTTTGGCACACGGAGGGTGCTCGCAAAGTCTCGCCCCATTCCGAGTCCGGCGGACGAACTTGGCCAGCCCCTCCCCCCAAGGCTATAGCCCACCCGTTTTTTGGGCATTCTTGCGGCGGAGGAACTTGGGGACGGTACCTTCGGGCACTTATTTTTGGGCGCGGTTGTGTCCGCGGCCTATTTTTGGCACACGGAGGGCGCTCGCAAAGTCTGGCCCCATTCCTAGTCCGGCGGACGAACTTGGCCAGCCCCTCCCCCCAAGGCTATAGCCCATCCGTTTTTTGGGCCTTTTTTTGGCGGACGAACTTGGGGACGGGACCTTCGGGTGCTTATTTTTGGACGTGGCTGTGCCCGCAACCTATTTTTGGCACACAGAGGGCACTCGCAAAGTCTCTCCCCATTCCGAGTTCGGCGGACGAACTTGGCCAGCCCCTCCCCCCAAGGCTATAGCCCACCCGTTTTTTGGGCATTCTTGTGGTGGACGAACTTGGGGACGGGACATTCGGGCACTTATTTTTGGGCGCGGCTGTGCCCGCGGCCTATTTTTGGCACACGGAGGGCGCTCGCAAAGTCTCGCCCCATTCCGAGTCCGGCGGACGAACTTGGCCAGCCCTTCCCCCCAAGCCTATAGCCCACCCGTTTTTTGGGCATTCTTGTGGTGGACGAACTTGGGGACGGGACCGTCGGGTGCTTATTTTTGGACGCAGCTGTGCCCACGGCTTATTTTTGGCACACGGAGGGTGCTCGCAAAGTCTCGCCCCATTCCGAGTCCGGCGGACGAACTTGGCCAGCCCCTCCCCCCAAGGCTATAGCCCACCCGTTTTTTGGGCATTCTTGCGGCCGACGAACTCGGGGACGGGACCTTCGGGTGCTTATTTTTGGACGCAGCTGTGCCCACAGCCTATATTTGGTACACGGAGGACACTCACAAAGTCTCGCCCCATTCCGAGTCCGGCGGACGAACTTGGCCAGCCCTTCCCCCCAAGGCTATAGCCCACCCATTTTTTGGGCATTTTTGTGGCGGACGAATTTTGGGGACGGGAACTTCGGGTGCTTATTTTTGGGCGCGGCTGTGCCCGCGGCATATTTTTGGCACACGGAGGGCGCTCGCAAAGGCTGGCCCCATTCCTAGTCCGGCGGACGAACTTGGCCAGCCCCTCCCCCCAAGGCTATAGCCCACCCGTTTTTTGGGCGTTTTTTTCGCGGACGAACTTGGGGACGGGACCTTCGGGTGCTTATTTTTGGACGCGGCTGTGCCCGCAGCCTATTTTTGGCACACAGAGGGCACTCGCAAAGTCTCTCCCCATTCCGAGTTCGGCGGACGAACTTGGCCAGCCCCTCCCCCCAAGGCTATAGCCCACCCGTTTTTTGGGCATTCTTGTGGTGGACGAACTTGGGGACGGGACCTTCGGGCACTTATTTTTGGGCGCGGCTGTGCCCGCGGCCTATTTTTGGCACACGGAAGGCGCTCGCAAAGTCTCGCCCCATTCCGAGTCCGGCGGACGAACTTGGCCAGCCCTTCCCCCCAAGCCTATAGCCCACCCGTTTTTTGGGCATTCTTGTGGTGGACGAACTTGGGGACGGGACCGTCGGGTGCTTATTTTTGGACGCAGCTGTGCCACGGCTTATTTTTGGCACACGGAGGGTGCTGCAAAGTCTCGCCCCATTCCGAGTCCGGCGGACGAACCAGCCCCTCCCCCAAGGCTATAGCCCACCCGTTTTTGGGCATTCTTGCGGCGGAGGAACTTGGGGACGGGACCTTCGGGCACTTATTTTTGGGCGCGGCTGTGCCCGGCCTATTTTTGGCACACGGAGGCGCTCGCAAAGTCTCGCCCCATTCCGAGTCCGGGCGAACTTGGCCAGCCCCTCCCCCCAAGGCTATAGCCCACCCGTTTTTTGGGCATTTTTGCGGCGGACGAACTTGGGGACGGGACCTTCGGGCACTTATTTTTGGGCGCGGCTGTGCCCGCGGCCTATTTTTGGCACACGGAGGGCGCTCGCAAAGTCTCGCCCCATTCCGAGTCCGGCGGACGAACTTGGCCAGCCCCTCCCCCCAAGGCTATAGCCCACCCGTTTTTTGGGCATTTTTTTTGCGGACGAACTTGGGGACGGGACCTTCGGGCGCTTATTTTTGGACGCGGCTGTGCCCACAGCCTATTTTTGGCACACAGAGGGCACTCGCAATGTCTCTCCCCATTCCGAGTTCGGCGGACGAACTTGGCCAGCCCCTCCCCCCAAGGCTATAGCCCACCCGTTTTTTGGGCATTCTTGTGGTGGACGAACTTGGGGACGGGACCTTCGGGCACTTATTTTTGGGCGCGGCTGTGCCCGCGGCCTATTTTTGGCAAACGGAGGGCGCTCGCAAAGTCTCGCCACATTCCGAGTCCGGCGGACGAACTTGGCCAGCCCTTCCCCCCAAGCCTATAGCCCACCCGTTTTTTGGGCATTTTTGCGGCGGACAAACTTGGGGATGGGACATTCGGGTCCTTATTTTTGGATTCGGCTGTGCCCGCGGCCTATTTTTGGCACACGGAGGGCGCTCGCAAAGTCTCGCCCCATTCCGAGTCCAGCGGACGAACTTGGCCAGCCCCTCCCCCCAAGGCTATAGCCCACCCGTTTTTTGGGCATTTTTGCGGCGGTCGAACTTGGGGACGGGACCTTCGGGCGCTTATTTTTGGACGCGGCTGTGCCCGCAGCCTATTCTTGGCACACGGAGGGCGCTCGCAAAGTCTCGCCCCATTCCGAGTTCGGCGGACGAACTTGGCCAGCCCCTCCCCCCAAGGCTATAGCCCACCCGTTTTTTGGGCATTCTTGTGGCGGACGAACTTGGGGATGGGACCTTTGGGCGCTTATTTTTGGACGCGGCTGTGCCCGCAGCCTATTTTTGGAACACGGAGGGCGCTCGCAAAGTCTCGCCCCATTCCGAGTTCGGCGGACGAACTTGGCCAGCCCCTCCCCCCAAGGCTATAGCCCACCCGTTTTTTGCGCATTCTTGTGGTGGACGAACTTGGGGACGGGACCTTCGGGTGCTTATTTTTGTACGCGGCTGTGCCCGCAGCCTATTTTTGGCACACAGAGGGCACTCGCAAAGTCTCTCCCCATTCCGAGTTCGGCGGACGAACTTGGCCAGCCCCTCCCCCCAAGGCTATAGCCCACCCGTTTTTTGGGCATTTTTGCGGCAGACGAACTTGGGGACGGGACCAATCTGGAGCTAAATTATGTGCGCGCCTGTGCCCGCTGCCTATATTATGCACACGGAGGGCAATAGCAAAGTCTCGCCCCAATACGAGTACGGCGGACGAACTTGGCCAGCCCCTCCCCCCAAGGCTATAGCCCACCCGTTTTTTGGGCATTTTTGTGGCGGACGAACTTGGGGATGGGACCTTGGGGCGCTTATTTTTGGACGCGGCTGTGCCCGCAGCCTATTTTTGGAACACGGAGGCGCTCGCAAAGTCTCGCCCCATTCCGGAGTTCGGCGGCCGAACTTGGCCAGCCCCTCCCCCCAAGGCTATAGCCCACCCGTTTTTTGGGCATTCTTGTGGTGGACGAACTTGGGGACGGGACCTTCGGGTGCTTATTTTTGCACGCGGCTGTGCCCGCAGCCTATTTTTGGCACACGGAGGGTGCTCGCAAAGTCTCTCCCCATTCCGAGTCCGGCGGACGAACTTGGCCAGCCCCTCCCCCCAAGGCTATAGCCCACCCGTTTTTTGGGCATTTTTGCGGCGGACGAACTTGGGGACGGGACCTTCGGGCACTTATTTTTGGGCGCGGCTGTGCCCGCGGCCTATTTTTGGCACACGGAGGGTGCTCGCAAAGTCTCGCCCCATTCCGAGTCCGGCGGACGAACTTGGCCAGCCCTTCCCCCCAAGCCTATAGCCCACCCGTTTTTTGGGCATTTTTTTGGCGGACGAACTTGGGGACGGGACCTTCGGGCGCTTATTTTTGGAGGCGGCTGTGCCCGCAGCCTATTTTTGGCACACAGAGGGCACTCGCAAAGTCTCTCCCCATTCTGAGTTCGGCGGACGAACTTGGCCAGCCCCTCCCCCCAAGGCTATAGCCCACCCGTTTTTTGGGCATTCTTGTGGTGGACGAACTTGGGGACGGGACCTTCGGGCACTTATTTTTGGGCGCGGCTGTGCCCGCGGCCTATTTTTGGCACACGGAGGGCGCTCGCAAAGTCTCGCCCCATTCCGAGTCCGGCGGACGAACTTGGCCAGCCCCTCCCCCCAAGGCTATAGCCCACCCGTTTTTTGGGCATTTTTGCGGCGGTCGAACTTGGGGACGGGACCTTCGGGCACTTATTTTTGGACGCGGCTGTGCCCGCAGCCTATTCTTGGCACACGGAGGGCACTCGCAAAGTCTCGCCCCATTCCGAGTTCGGCGGACGAACTTGGCCAGCCCCTCCCCCCAAGGCTATAGCCCACCCGTTTTTTGGGCATTCTTGTGGTGGACGAACTTGGGGACGGGACCTTCGGGCACTTATTTTTGGGCGCGGCTGTGCCCACAGCCTATTTTTGGCACACGGAGGGCGCTCGCAAAGTCTCGCCCCATTCCGAGTCCGGCGGACGAACTTGGCCAGCCCTTCCCCCCAAGCCTATAGCCCACCCGTTTTTTGGGCATTCTTGTGGTGGACGAACTTGGGGACGGGACCTTCGGGCGCTTATTTTTGGACGCGGCTGTGCCCACGGCTTATTTTTGGCACACGGAGGGTGCTCGCAAAGTCTCGCCCCATTCCGAGTCCGGCGGACGAACTTGGCCAGCCCCTCCCCCCAAGGCTATAGCCCACCCGTTTTTTGGGCATTCTTGCGGCGGAGGAACTTGGGGACGGTACCTTCGGGCACTTATTTTTGGGCGCGGTTGTGTCCGCGGCCTATTTTTGGCACACGGAGGGCGCTCGCAAAGTCTCGCCCCATTCCGAGTCCGGCGGACGAACTTGGCCAGCCCTTCCCCCCAAGCCTATAGCCCACCCGTTTTTTGGGCATTTTTTTGGCGGACGAACTTGGGGACGGGACCTTCGGGCGCTTATTTTTGGACGCGGCTGTGTCCGCAGCCTATTTTTGGCACGCGGAGGGCGCTCGCAAAGTCTCGCCCCATTCCGAGTTCGGCGGACGAACTTGGCCAGCCCCTCCCCCCAAGGCTATAGCCCACCCGTTTTTTGGGCATTCTTGTGGTGGACGAACTTGGGGACGGGACCTTCGGGCACTTATTTTTGGGTGCGGCTGTGTCCGCGGCCTATTTTTGGCACACGGAGGGCGTTCGCAAAGTCTCGCCCCATTCCGAGTCCGGCGGACGAACTTGGCCAGCCCCTCCCCCCAAGGCTATAGCCCACCCGTTTTTTGCGCATTCTTGTGGTGGACGAACTTGGGGACGGGACCTTCGGGTGCTTATTTTTGTACGCGGCTGTGCCCGCAGCCTATTTTTGGCACACAGAGGGCACTCGCAAAGTCTCTCCCCATTCCGAGTTCGGCGGACGAACTTGGCCAGCCCCTCCCCCCAAGGCTATAGCCCACCCGTTTTTTGGGCATTTTTGCGGCAGACGAACTTGGGGACGGGACCATTCGGGCGCTTATTTTTGGGCGCGGCTGTGCCCGCGGCCTATTTTTTGCACACGGAGGGCACTTGCAAAGTCTCGCCCCATTCCGAGTACGGCGGACGAACTTGGCCAGCCCCTCCCCCCAAGGCTATAGCCCACCCGTTTTTTGGGCATTTTTGTGGCGGACGAACTTGGGGATGGGACCTTTGGGCGCTTATTTTTGGACGCGGCTGTGCCCGCAGCCTATTTTTGGAACACGGAGGGCGCTCGCAAAGTCTCGCCCCATTCCGAGTTCGGCGGACGAACTTGGCCAGCCCCTCCCCCCAAGGCTATAGCCCACCCGTTTTTTGGGCATTCTTGTGGTGGACGAACTTGGGGACGGGACCTTCGGGTGCTTATTTTTGCACGCGGCTGTGCCCGCAGCCTATTTTTGGCACACAGAGGGCACTCGCAAAGTCTCTCCCCATTCCGAGTTCGGCGGACGAACTTGGCCAGCCCCTCCCCCCAAGGCTATAGCCCACCCGTTTTTTGGGCATTCTTGCGGCGGAGGAACTTGGGGACGGGACCTTCGGGCACTTATTTTTGGGCGCGGCTGTGCCCGCGGCCTATTTTTGGCACACGGAGGGTGCTCGCAAAGTCTCGCCCCATTCCGAGTCCGGCGGACGAACTTGGCCAGCCCTTCCCCCCAAGCCTATAGCCCACCCGTTTTTTGGGCATTTTTTTGGCGGACGAACTTGGGGACGGGACCTTCGGGCGCTTATTTTTGGAGGCGGCTGTGCCCGCAGCCTATTTTTGGCACACAGAGGGCACTCGCAAAGTCTCTCCCCATTCTGAGTTCGGCGGACGAACTTGGCCAGCCCCTCCCCCCAAGGCTATAGCCCACCCGTTTTTGGGCATTCTTGTGGTGGACGAACTTGGGGACGGGACCTTCGGGCACTTATTTTTGGGCGCGGTTGTGCCCGCGGCCTATTTTTGGCACACGGAGGCGCTCGCAAAGTCTCGCCCCATTCCGAGTCCGGCGGACGAACTTGGCCAGCCCCTCCCCCCAAGGCTAAAGCCCACCCGTTTTTTGGGCATTTTAGCGGCGGTCGAACTTGGGGACGGGACCTTGGGCACTTATTTTTGGACGCGGCTGTGCCCGCAGCCTATTCTTGGCACACGGAGTTCACTCTCAAAGTCTCGCCCCATTCCGAGTTCGGCGGACGAACTTGGCCAGCCCCTCCCCCAAGGCTATAGCCCACCCGCTTTTGGGCATTTTTGCGGTGGACGAACTTGGGGACGGGACCTTCGGGCACTTATTTTTGGGCGCGGCTGTGCACACAGCCTATTTTTGGCACACGGAGGGCGCTCGCAAAGTCTCGCCCCATTCCGAGTCCGGCGGACGAACTTGGCCAGCCCTTCCCCCCAAGCCTATAGCCCACCCGTTTTTTGGGCATTCTTGTGGTGGACGAACTTGGGGACGGGACCTTCGGGCGCTTATTTTTGGACGCGGCTGTGCCCACGGCTTATTTTTGGCACACGGAGGGTGCTCGCAAAGTCTCGCCCCATTCCGAGTCCGGCGGACGAACTTGGCCAGCCCCTCCCCCCAAGGCTATAGCCCACCCGTTTTTTGGGCATTCTTGCGGCGGAGGAACTTGGGGACGGTACCTTCGGGCACTTATTTTTGGGCGCTGTTGTTCCCTAGTCCTATTTTTGGCACACGGAGGCGCTCGCAAAGTCTCGCCCCATTCCGAGTCCGGCGGACGAACTTGGCCAGCCCTTCCCCCCAAGCCTATAGCCCACCCGTTTTTTGGGCATTTTTTTGGCGGACGAACTTGGGGACGGGACCTTCGGGCGCTTATTTTTGGACGCGGCTGTGTCCGCAGCCTATTTTTGGCACGCGGAGGGCGCTCGCAAAGTCTCGCCCCATTCCGAGTTCGGCGGACGAACTTGGCCAGCCCCTCCCCCCAAGGCTATAGCCCACCCGTTTTTTGGGCATTCTTGTGGTGGACGAACTTGGGGACGGGACCTTCGGGCACTTATTTTTGGGTGCGGCTGTGTCCGCGGCCTATTTTTGGCACACGGAGGGCGTTCGCAAAGTCTCGCCCCATTCCGAGTCCGGCGGACGAACTTGGCCAGCCCTTCCCCCCAAGCCTATAGCCCACCCGTTTTTTGGGCATTTTTGCGGCGGTCGAACTTGGGGACGGGACCTTCGGGCGCTTATTTTGGACGCGGCTGTGCCCGCAGCCTATTCTTGGCACACGGAGGGCACTCGCAAAGTCTCGCCCCATTCCGAGTTCGGCGGACGAACTTGGCCAGCCCCTCCCCCCAAGGCTATAGCCCACCCGTTTTTTGGGCATTCTGGTGGTGGACGAACTTGGGGACGGGACCTTCGGGCACTTATTTTTGGGCGCGGCTGTGCCCGCAGCCTATTTTTGGCACACGGAGGGCGCTCACAAAGTCTCGCCCCATTCCGAGTCCGGCGGACGAACTTGGCCAGCCCTTCCCCCCAAGCCTATAGCCCACCCGTTTTTTGGGCATTCTTGTGGTGGACGAACTTGGGGACGGGACCTTCGGGCACTTATTTTTGGACGCGGCTGTGCCCACGACTTATTTTTGGCACACGGAGGGTGCTCGCAAAGTCTCGCCCCATTCCGAGTCCGGCGGACGAACTTGGCCAGCCCCTCCCCCCAAGGCTATAGCCCACCCGTTTTTTGCGCATTCTTGCGGCGGAGGAACTTGGGGACGGTACCTTCGGGCACTTATTTTTGGGCACGGCTGTGTCCGCGGCCTATTTTTGGCACACGGAGGGCGCTCGCAAAGTCTCGCCCCATTCCGAGTCCGGCGGACGAACTTGGCCAGCCCTTCCCCCCAAGCCTATAGCCCACCCGTTTTTTGGGCATTTTTTTGGCGGACGAACTTGGGGACGGGACCTTCGGGCGCTTATTTTTGGACGCGGCTGTGCCCGCAGCCTATTTTTGGCACACGGAGGGCGCTCGCAAAGTCTCGCCCCATTCCGAGTTCGGCGGACGAACTTGGCCAGCCCCTCCCCCCAAGGCTATAGCCCACCCGTTTTTTGGGCATTCTTGTGGTGGACGAACTTGGGGACGGGACCTTCGGGCACTTATTTTTGGGTGCGGCTGTGTCCGCGGCCTATTTTTGGCACACGGAGGGCGCTCGCAAATTCTCGCCCCATTCCGAGTCCGGCGGACGAACTTGGCCGGCCCTTCCCCCCAAGCCTATAGCCCACCCGTTTTTTGGGCATTTTTGCGGCGGACGAACTTGGGGATGGGACATTCGGGTCCTTATTTTTGGATGCGGCTGTGCCCGCGGCCTATTTTTGGCACATGGAGGGCGCTCGCAAAGTCTCACCCCATTCCGAGTCCACCGGACGAACTTGGCCAGCCGCTCCCCCCAAGGCTATAGCCCACCCGTTTTTTGGGCATTTTTGCGGCGGTCGAACTTGGGGACGGGACCTTCGGGCGCTTATTTTTGGACGCGGCTGTGGCCGCAGCCTATTCTTGGCACACGGAGGGTGCTCGCAAAGTCTCGCCCCATTCCGAGTTCGGCGGACGAACTTGGCCAGCCCCTCCCCCCAAGGCTATAGCCCACCCGTTTTTTGGGCATTCTTGTGGTGGACGAACTTGGGGACGGGACCTTCGGGCACTTATTTTTGGGCGCGGCTGTGCCCGCGGCCTATTTTTGGCACACGGAGGGTGCTCGCAAAGTCTCGCCCCATTCCGAGTCCGGCGGACGAACTTGGCCAGCCCTTCCCCCCAAGCCTATAGCCCACCCGTTTTTTGGGCATTTTTGCGGCGGACGAACTTGGGGACGGGACATTCGGGTGCTTATGTTTGGACGCGGCTGTGCCCGCACCCTATTTTTGGCACACGGAGGGCGCTCGCAAAGTCTCGCCCCATTCCGAGTCCAGCGGACGAACTTGCCCAGCCCCTCCCCCCAAGGCTATAGCCCACCCCTTTTTCGGCCATTTTTGCGGCGGACGAACTTGGGGACGGGACCTTCGGGCACTTATTTTTTGGTACGGCTGTGCCCGCGGCCTATTTTTGGCACACGGAGGGCGCTCGCAAAGTGTAGCCCCATTCCGAGTCCGGCGGACGAACTTGGCCAGCCCCTCCCCCCAAGGCTATAACGCACCCGTTTTTTAGGCATTTATGCGGCGGACGAACTTGGGGACGGGACCATCGGGCACTTATTTTTGGGCGCGGCTGTGCCCGCAGCCTATTTTTGGCACACGGAGGGTGCTCGCAAAGTCTCGCCCCATTCCGAGTCCGGCGGACGAACTTGGCCAGCCCCTCCCCCCAAGGCTATAGCCCACCCGTTTTTTGGTCATTTTTGCGGCGGACGAACTTGGGGACGGGACATTCGGGTGCTTATGTTTGGACGCGGCTGTGCCCGCACCCTATTTTTGGCACACGGAGGGCGCTCGCAAAGTCTCGCCCCATTCCGAGTCCAGCGGAAGAACTTGCCCAGCCCCTCCCCCCAAGGCAATAGCCCACCTGTTTTTGGGCATTTTTGCGTCGGACGAACTTGGGGACGGGACCTTCGGGTGCTTATTTTTGGACAAGGCTGTGCCCACAGCCTATTTTTGGCACACAGAGGGCGCTCGCAAAGTCTCGCCCCATTCCGAGTCCGGCGGACGAACTTGGCCAGCCCCTCCCCCCAAGGCTATAGCCCACCCGTTTTTTGGGCATTTTTGCGGCGGACGAACTTGGGGACGGGACATTCGGGTGCTTATGTTTGGACGCGGCTGTGCCCGCACCCTATTTTTGGCACACGGAGGGCGCTCGCAAAGTCTCGCCCCATTCCGAGTCCAGCGGAAGAACTTGCCCAGCCCCTCCCCCCAAGGCAATAGCCCACCTGTTTTTGGGCATTTTTGCGTCGGACGAACTTGGGGACGGGACCTTCGGGTGCTTATTTTTGGACAAGGCTGTGCCCGTGGCCTATTTTTGGCACACGGAGGGTGCTCGCAAAGTCTCGCCCCATTCCGAGTCCGGCGGACGAACTTGGCCAGCCCCTCCCCCCAAGGCTATAGCCCACCCGTTTTTTGGGCATTTTTGCGGCGGACGAACTTGGGGACGGGACCATCGGGCACTTATTTTTGGGCGCGGCTGTGCCCGCAGCCTATTTTTGGCACACGGAGGGCGCTCGCAAAGTCTCGCCCCATTCCGAGTCCGGCGTACGAACTTGGCCAGCCCCTCCCCCCAAGGCTATAGTCCACCCTTTTTTTGACATTTTTGCGGCAAACGAACTTGGGGACGGGACCTTCGGGGGCGGCTGTGCCCGCGGCCTATTTTTGGAACACGGAGGGCGCTCACAAAGTCTCATCCCATTCGGAGTCCGGCGGACAAACTTGGCCAGCGCCACCCCCCAAGCCTATAGCCCACCCGTTTTTGTGGCCTTTTTTCTCTGGACGAACTTGGCACCCGTTTTTGGGCATTTTTGCGGCGGACGAACTTGGGGACGGGACCTTCGGGTGCTTATTTTTTTGAGCGGCTGTGCCCGCGGCCTATTTTTGGCACACGGAGGACGCTCGAAAAGGCTCGCCCCATTCGGAGTCTGGGGGACGAAGTTGGCCAGCCCCTCCCCCCAAGGCTATAGCCCACCCGTTTTTTGGGCATTTTTGCGGCGGACGAACTTGGGGACGGGAACTTCGGGTGCTTATTTTTGGGCGCGGCTGTGCCCGCGGCCTATTTTTGGCACAGAGAGGGCGCTCGCAAAGTCTCGCCCCATTCCGAGTCCACCGGACGAACTTGGCCCGCCCCTCCCCCCAAGGCTATAGCCCACCCATTTTTGTGGCCTTTTTCCGCTGGACGAACTTGGCACCCGTTTTTGGGCATTTTTGCGGCGGACGAACTTGGGGACGGGACCTTCGGGCGCTTATTTTTGGGCGCGGCAGTGCCCGCGGCCTATTATTGGCACACGGAGGGCGCTCGCAAAGTCTCGCCCCATTCCGAGTCCACCGGACGAACTTGGCCAGCCCCTCCCTCCAAGGCTATAGCCCACCCGTTTTTGTGGCCTTTTTCCGCTGGACGAACTTGGCACCCATTTTTTGGCATTTTTGCGGCGGACGAACTTGGGGACGGGACCTTCGGGTGCTTACTTTTGGGCGCGGCTGTGCCCGCGGCCTATTTTTGGCACACGGAGGGCGCTCGCAAAGTCTCGCCCCATTCCGAGTCCGGCGGACTAACTTGGCCAGCCCCACTGCCCAAGGCTATAGTCCACCCGTTTTTGTGGCCTTTTTCCGCTGGACGAACTTGGCGCCCCGGCCTTCGGGAGGTTATTTTTTGTCGCGGCTGTGCCCGCGGCCTATTTTTGGCACACGGAGGACGCTCGCAAAGTCTCGCCCCATTCCGAGTCCGGCGGACAAACTTGGCCAGCCCCACCCCCCAAGGGTATAGCCCACCCGTTTTTGTGGCCTTTTTCCGCTGGACGAACTTGGTACCCGTTTTTGGGCATTTTTGCGGCGGACGAACTTGGGGACGGGACCTTCGGACGCTTATTTTTGGGGGCGGCTGTGCCCGCGGCCTATTTTTGGCACACGGAGGGCGCTCGCAAAGTCTCGCCCCATTCCGAGTCCACCGGACGAACTTGGCCAGCACCTCCCTCCAAGGCTATAGCCCACCCGTTTTTGTGGCCTTTTTCCGCTGGACGAACTTGGCACCCGTTTTTTGGCATTTTTGCGGCGGACGAACTTGGGGACGGGACCTTCGGGTGCTTATTTTTGGGCGCGGCTGTGCCTGCGGCCTATTTTTGGCACACGGAGGGCGCTCGCAAAGTCTCGCCCCATTCCGAGTCCAGCGGACTAACTTGGCCAGCCCCACCGCCCAAGGCTATAGTCCACCCGTTTTTGTGGCTTTTTTCCGCTGGACGAACTTGGCGCCCCGGCCTTCGGGAGGTTATTTTTTGGCGCGGCTGTGCCCGCGTCCTATTTTTGGCACACGGAGGGCCTGCAAAGTCTCGCCCCAGTCGGAGGCCGGCGGACGTACTTGGCCAGCCCCTCCCCCCAAGGCAATAGCCCACCCGTTTTTGTGGCCTTTTTCCGCTGGACGAACTTGGTACCCGTTTTTGGGCATCTTTACGGCGGACGAACTTGGGGACGGGACC
Organism: Citrus mangshanensis; assembly: GCA_030449895.1. Taxonomy (NCBI): domain Eukaryota; kingdom Viridiplantae; phylum Streptophyta; class Magnoliopsida; order Sapindales; family Rutaceae; genus Citrus; species Citrus mangshanensis. Next base: position 122,039 of record JASUUJ010000024.1, on the reverse strand, counting down.
TTCGGTGCTTATTTTTGGCGCGGCTGTGCCCGCGGCCTATTTTTGGCACACGGAGGGCGCTCGCAAAGTCTCGCCCCATTTCAAGTCCGGCGGACTAACTTGGCCAGCCCCACCGCCCAAGGCTACAGTCCACCCGTTTTTGTGGCCTTTTTCCGCTGGACGAACTTGGCGGCCCGGCCTTCGGGAGGTTATTTTTGGGCGCGGCTGTGCCCGCGTCCTATTTTTGGCACACGGAGGGCGCTCGCAAAGTTTCGCCCCATTCCGAGTCCACCGGACGAACTTGGCCAGCCCCTCCCCCCAAGGCTATAGCCCACCCGTTTTTTTGGCATTTTTGCGGCGGACGAACTTGGGGAGGGGTCCTTCGGGCGCTTATTTTTGGGTGCGGCTGTGCCCGCGGCCTATTTTTGGCACACAGAGGGCGCTCGCAAAGTCTCGCCCCATTCAGAGTCCGGCGGACGAACCTGGCCAGCCCCGTCCCCCCAAGGCTATAGCCCACCCGTTTTTTGGGCATTTTTACGGCGGACGAACTTGGGGACCGGACCTCCGAGCGCTTATTTTTTGACGCGGCTTTGCCTGGGGCCTATTTTTGGCACACGGAGGGTGCTCGCAAAGCCTTGCCCCATTCTGAGTCCAGCGGATGAACTTGGCCAGCCCCTCCCCCAAGGCTATAGCCCACCCGTTTTTTGGGCATTTTTACGGCGGACGAATTTGGGGACCGGACCTTCGGGCGCTTATTTTTGGGTGCGGCTGTGCCCGGGTCCTATTTTTGGCACACGGAGGGCGCTCGCAAAGTCTCGCCCCATTCCGAGTCCGGCGGACTAACTTGGCCAGCCCAACCCCCCAAGGTTATAGTTCACCCGTTTTTGTGGCCTTTTTCCGCTGGACGAACTTCGCGCCCCGGCCTTCGGGAGGTTATTTTTGGGTATGGCTGTGCCCGCGTCCTATTTTTGGCACACGGAGGACGCTCGCAAAGTCTCGCCCCATTCCGAGTCCGGCGGACGAACTTGGCCAGCCCCTCCCCCCAAGGCTATAGCCCACCCGTTTTTTGGGCATTTTTGCGGCGGACGAACTTGGGGACGGGACCATCGGGCACTTATTTTTGGGCGCGGCTGTGCCCGCGGCTTATTTTTGGCACACGGACGGCGTTCGTAAAGTCTCGCCCCATTCCGAGTCCGGCGGACGAACTTGGCCAGCCCCTCCCCCCAAGGCTATAGCCCACCCGTTTTTTGGGCATTTTTGGCACACGGAGGGCGCTCGCAAAGTCTCGCCCCATTCCGAGTCCGGCGGACGAACTTGGCCAGCCCTCCCCCCAAGGCTATAGCCCACCCGTTTTTTGGGCATTTTTGCGGCGGACGAACTTGGGGACGGGACCTTCGGGCACTTATTTTTGGGCGCGGCTGTGCCCACGGCCTATTTTTGGCACTCAGGGGGCGCTCGCAAAGTCTCGCCCCATTCGGAGTCAGGCGGACGAACTTGGCCAGCCCCTCCCCCCAAGGCTATAGCCCACCCGTTTTTTGGGCATTTTTACGGCGGACGAACTTGGGGACGGGACCTTCGGGTGCTTATTTTTGGGTACGGTTGTGCCTGCGGCCTATTTTTGGCACATGGAGGGCGCTCGCAAAGTCTCGCCCCATTTTCAGTCCGGCGGACGAACCTTGCCAGCCCCTCCCCCCAAGGCTATAGCCCACCCGTATTTTGGGCATTTTTGCGGCGGACGAACTTGGGGACGGGATCTTCGGGCGCTTATTTTTTGGGGGCGGCTGTGCCCGCGGCCTATTTTTGGCACACGGAGGGCGCTCGCAAAGTCTCGCCCCATTCCGAGTCCACCGGACGAACTTGGCCAGCACCTCCCTCCAAGGCTATAGCCCACCCGTTTTTGTGGCCTTTTTCCGCTGGACGAACTTGGCACCCGTTTTTTGGCATTTTTGCGGCGGACGAACTTGGGGACGGGACCTTCGGGTGCTTATTTTTGGGCGCGGCTGTGCCTGCGGCCTATTTTTGGCACACGGAGGGCGCTCGCAAAGTCTCGCCCCATTCCGAGTCCAGCGGACTAACTTGGCCAGCCCCACCGCCCAAGGCTATAGTCCACCCGTTTTTGTGGCCTTTTTCCGCTGGACGAACTTGGCGCCCCGGCCTTCGGGAGGTTATTTTTTGGCGCGGCTGTGCCCGCGTCCTATTTTTGGCACACGGAGGACGCTCGCAAAGTCTCGCCCCATTCCGAGTCCGGCGGACGAACTTGGCCAGCCCCACCCCCCAAGGCTATAGCCCACCCGTTTTTGTGGCCTTTTTCCGCTGGACGAACTTGGTACCCGTTTTTGGGCATTTTTACGGCGGACGAACTTGGGGACGGGACCTTCGGGTACTTATTTTTGGGCGCGGCTGTGCCCGCGGCCTATTTTTGGCACACGGAGGGCGCTCGCAAAGTCTCGCCCCATTTCAAGTCCGGCGGACTAACTTGGCCAGCCCCACCGCCCAAGGCTACAGTCCACCCGTTTTTGTGGCCTTTTTCCGCTGGACGAACTTGGCGGCCCGGCCTTCGGGAGGTTATTTTTGGGCGCGGCTGTGCCCGCGTCCTATTTTTGGCACACGGAGGGCGCTCGCAAAGTTTCGCCCCATTCCGAGTCCACCGGACGAACTTGGCCAGCCCCTCCCCCCAAGGCTATAGCCCACCCGTTTTTTTGGCATTTTTGCGGCGGACGAACTTGGGGAGGGGTCCTTCGGGCGCTTATTTTTGGGTGCGGCTGTGCCCGCGGCCTATTTTTGGGCGCCGCAAAGTCTCGCCCCATTCGAGTCCGGACGAACTGCCAGCCCCGTCCCCCAAGGCTATAGCCCACCCGTTTTTGGGCATTTTACGGCGGACGAACTTGGGGACCGGACCTCCGAGCGCTTATTTTTGACGCGGCTTTGCCTGGGGCCTATTTTTGGCACACGGAGGGTGCTCGCAAAGCCTTGCCCCATTCTGAGTCCAGCGGATGAACTTGGCCAGCCCCTCCCCCAAGGCTATAGCCCACCCGTTTTTTGGGCATTTTTACGGCGGACGAATTTGGGGACCGGACCTTCGGGCGCTTATTTTTGGGTGCGGCTGTGCCCGGGTCCTATTTTTGGCACACGGAGGGCGCTGCAAAGTCTCGCCCCATTCCGAGTCCGGCGGACTAACTTGGCCAGCCCAACCCCCCAAGGTTATAGTTCACCCGTTTTTGTGGCCTTTTTCCGCTGGACGAACTTCGCGCCCCGGCCTTCGGGAGGTTATTTTTGGGTATGGCTGTGCCCGCGTCCTATTTTTGGCACACGGAGGACGCTCGCAAAGTCTCGCCCCATTCCGAGTCCGGCGGACGAACTTGGCCAGCCCCTCCCCCCAAGGCTATAGCCCACCCGTTTTTTGGGCATTTTTGCGGCGGACGAACTTGGGGACGGGACCATCGGGCACTTATTTTTGGGCGCGGCTGTGCCCGCGGCTTATTTTTGGCACACGGACGGCGTTCGTAAAGTCTCGCCCCATTCCGAGTCCGGCGGACGAACTTGGCCAGCCCCTCCCCCCAAGGCTATAGCCCACCCGTTTTTTGGGCATTTTTGGCACACGGAGGGCGCTCGCAAAGTCTCGCCCCATTCCGAGTCCGGCGGACGAACTTGGCCAGCCCTCCCCCCAAGGCTATAGCCCACCCGTTTTTTGGGCATTTTTGCGGCGGACGAACTTGGGGACGGGACCTTCGGGCACTTATTTTTGGGCGCGGCTGTGCCCACGGCCAATTTTTGGCACTCAGGGGGCGCTCGCAAAGTCTCGCCCCATTCGGAGTCAGGCGGACGAACTTGGCCAGCCCCTCCCCCCAAGGCTATAGCCCACCCGTTTTTTGGGCATTTTTACGGCGGACGAACTTGGGGACGGGACCTTCGGGTGCTTATTTTTGGGTACGGTTGTGCCTGCGGCCTATTTTTGGCACATGGAGGGCGCTCGCAAAGTCTCGCCCCATTTTCAGTCCGGCGGACGAACCTTGCCAGCCCCTCCCCCCAAGGCTATAGCCCACCCGTATTTTGGGCATTTTTGCGGCGGACGAACTTGGGGACGGGATCTTCGGGCGCTTATTTTTTGGGCGCAGCTGTGCCCGCGGCTTATTTTTGGCACACGGAGGGCGCTCGCAAAGTCTCGCCGCATTCCGAGTCCGGCGGACGAACTTGGCCAGCCCCTCCCCCCAATGCCATAGCCCACCCGTTTTTTGGCCATTTTTGCGGCGGACGAACTTGGGGACGGGACCTTCGGGCGCTTATTTTTGGGCACGGCTGTGCCTGCGGCCTATTTTTGGTGCACGGAGGGCGCTCGCAAAGTCTCGCCCCATTTTGAGTCCGGCGGACGAACTTGGCCAGCCCCTCCCCCCAAGGCTATAGCCCACCCGTTTTTTGGGCATTTTTGCGGCGGACGAACTTGGGGACGGGACCTTCGGGCACTTATTTTTTGGGTACAGCTGTACCCGCGGCCTATTTTTTGCACACGGAGGGCGCTCGCAAAGTCTCGCCCCATTCCGAGTCCGGCGGACGAACTTGGCCAGCTCCTCCCCCCAAGGCTATAGCCCACCCGTTTTTTGGGCATTTTTACGGCGGACGAACTTGGGGACGGGACCTTCGGGTACTTATTTTTTGGTACGGTTGTGCCTGCGGCCTATTTTTGGCACATGGAGGGCGCTCGCAAAGTCTCGCCCCATTTTCAGTCCGGCGGACGAACTTGGCCAGCCCCTCCCCCCAAGGCTATAGCCCACCCATTTTTTGGGCATTTTTACGGCGGACGAACTTGGGGACGGGATCTTCGGGCGCTTATTTTTTGGGCGCAGCTGTGCCCGCGGCTTATTTTTGGCACACGGAGGGCGCTCGCAAATTCTCGCCGCATTCCGAGTCCGGCGGACGAACTTGGCCAGCCCCTCCCCCCCAATGCCATAGCCCACCCGTTTTTTGGCCATTTTTGCGGCGGACGAACTTGGGGATTGGACCTTCGGGGGCTTATTTTTGGGCACGGCTGTGCCTGCGGCCTATTTTTGGCACACGGAGGGCGCTCGCAAAGTCTCACCCCATTTTGAGTCCGGCGGACGAACTTGGCCAGCCCCTCCCCCCAAGGCTATAGCCCACCCGTTTTTTTGGCATTTTTACGGCAGACGAACTTGGGGACGGGACCTTCGGGCGCTTATTTTTTGGGTGCAGCTGTGCCCGCGGCCTATTTTTGGCACACGGAGGGCGCTCGCAAAGGCTCGCCCCATTCCGAGTCCGGCGGACGAACTTGGCCAGCCCTCCCCCCAAGCCTATAGCCCACCCATTTTTTGGGCATTTTTGCGGCGGACGAACTTGGGGACGGGACCTTCGGGCACTTATTTTTGGGCGCGGCTGTGCCCACGGCCTTTTTTTGGCACTCAGGGGGCGCTCGCAAAGTCTCGCCCCATTCGGAGTCCGGCGGACGAACTTGGCCAGCCCCTCCCCCCAAGGCTATAGCCCACCCATTTTTTGGGCATTTTTGCGGCGGACGAACTTGGGGACGGGATCTTCGGGCGCTTATTTTTTGGGCGCAGCTGTGCCCGCGGCTTATTTTTGGCACACGGAGGGCGCTCGCAAATTCTCGCCGCATTCCGAGTCCGGCGGACGAACTTGGCCAGCCCCTCCCCCCCAATGCCATAGCCCACCCGTTTTTTGGCCATTTTTGCGGCGGACGAACTTGGGGATTGGACCTTCGGGGGCTTATTTTTGGGCACGGCTGTGCCTGCGGCCTATTTTTGGTACACGGAGGGCGCTCGCAAAGTCTCGCCCCATTTTGAGTCCGGCGGACGAACTTGGCCAGCCCCTCCCCCCAAGGCTATAGCCCACCCGTTTTTTGGGCATTTTTGCGGCGGACGAACTTGGGGACGGGACCTTCGGGCACTTATTTTTTGGGTACAGCTGTACCCGCGGCCTATTTTTTGCACACGGAGGGCGCTCGCAAAGTCTCGCCCCATTCCGAGTCCAGCGGAAGAACTTGGCCAGCCCCTCCCCCCAAGGCTATAGCCCACCTGTTTTCGGGCATTTTTGCGTCGGACGAACTTGGGGACGGGACCTTCGGGTGCTTATTTTTGAACAAGGCTGTGCCCGTGGCCTATTTTTGGCACACGGAGGGTGCTCGCAAAGTCTCGCCCCATTCCGTTTCCGTCGGACTTAATTGGGCAGCCCGTTCCCCCAACCCTTTAGGCCACCCGTTTTTTGGGCATTTTTGCGGCGGACGAACTTGGGGACGGGAGATTCGGGTCCTTATTTTCGGATGTGGCTGTGCCTGCGTCCTATTTTTGGCACACGGAGGGCGCTCGCAAAATCTCACCCCATTCCGAGTCCAGCGGACGAACTTGGCCAGCCCCTCCCCCCAAGGCTATAGCCCACCCGTTTTTTGGGCATTTTTGCGGCGGACGAACTTGGGGACGGGACCGTTGGGCCCTTATTTTGTGGTACGGCTGTGCCCGCGGCCTATTTTTGGCACACGGAGGGCGCTCGCAAAGTGTAGCCCCATTCCGAGTCCGGCGGACGAACTTGGCCAGCCCCTCCCCCCAAGGCTATAACGCACCCGTTTTTTAGGCATTTATGCGGCGGACGAACTTGGGGACGGGACCATCGGGCACTTATTTTTGGGCGCGGCTGTGCCCGTAGCTATTTTTGGCACACGGAGGGCGCTCGCAAAGTCTCGCCCCATTCCGAGTCCGGCGGACGAACTTGGCCAGCCCCTCCCCCCAAGGCTATAGCCCACCCGTTTTTTGGGCATTTTTGCGGCGGACGAACTTGGGGACGGGACATTCGGGTGCTTATGTTTGGACGCGGCTGTGCCCGCACCCTATTTTTGGCACACGGAGGGCGCTCGCAAAGTCTCGCCCCATTCCGAGTCCAGCGGAAGAACTTGCCCAGCCCCTCCCCCCAAGGCAATAGCCCACCTGTTTTTGGGCATTTTTGCGTCGGACGAACTTGGGGACGGGACCTTCGGGTGCTTATTTTTGGACAAGGCTGTGCCCGTGGCCTAGTTTTGGCACACGGAGGGTGCTCGCAAAGTCTCGCCCCATTCCGAGTCCGGAGGACGAACATGGCCAGCCCCTCCCCCCACGGCAATCGCCCACCTGTTTTTGGGCATTTTTGCGTCGGACGAACTTGGGGACGGGACCTTCGGGCGCTTATTTTTGGGCGCGGCTGTGCCCGCGGCCTATTTTTGGCATACGGAGGGCGCTCGAAAAGTCTCGCCCCATTCCGAGGCCGGTGGACGAACCTGGCCGGCCCCTCCCCCCAAGGCTATAGCCCACCCATTTTTTGGGCATTTTTACGGCGGACGAACTTGGGGACGGGACCTTCGGGCACTTATTTCTGGGTGCGGATGTGGCCGCGGCCTATTTTCGGCACACGGACTGCGTTCGCAAAGTCTAACCCCATTCCGAGTCCGGCGGACGAACTTGGCCAGCCCCTCCCCCCAAGGCTATAGCCCACCCGTTTTTTGGGCATTTTTGGCACATGGAGGGCGCTCGCAAAGTCTCGCCCCATTCCGAGTCCGGCGGACGAACTTGGCCAGCCCTTCCCCCCAAGCCTATAGCCCACCCGTTTTTTGGGCATTTTTGCGGCGGACGAACTTGGGGACGGGAGATTCGGGTCCTTATTTTTGGATGTGGCTGTGCCTGCGTCCTATTTTTGGCACACGGAGGGCGCTCGCAAAATCTCGCCCCATTCCGAGTCCAGCGGACGAACTTGGCCAGCCCCTCCCCCCAGGCTATAGCCCACCCGTTTTTTGGGCATTTTTGCGGCGGTCGAACTTGGGGACGGGACCTTCGGGCGCTTATTTTTGGACGCGGCTGTGGCCGCAGCCTATTCTTGGCACATGGAGGGTGCTCGCAAAGTCTCGCCCCATTCCGAGTTCGGCGGACGAACTTGGCCAGCCCCTCCCCCCAAGGCTATAACGCACCCGTTTTTTAGGCATTTAAGCGGCGGACGAACTTGGGGACGGGACCATCGGGCACTTATTTTTGGGCGCGGCTGTGCCCACAGCTATTTTTGGCACACGGAGGGCGCTCGCAAAGTCTCGCCCCATTCCGAGTCCGGCGGACGAACTTGGCCAGCCCCTCCCCCCAAGGCTATAGCCCACCCGTTTTTGGGGCATTGTGGCGGCGGACGACCTTGGGGACGGGACATTCGGGTGCTTATGTTTGGACGCGGCTGTGCCCGCACCTATTTTTGGCACACGGAGGCGCTGCAAAGTCTCGCCCCATTCCGAGTCCAGCGGAAGAACTTGCCCAGCCCCTCCCCCCAAGGCAATAGCCCACCTGTTTTTGGGCATTTTTGCGTCGGACGAACTTGGGGACGGGACCTTCGGGTGCTTATTTTTGGACAAGGCTGTGCCCGTGGCCTAGTTTTGGCACACGGAGGGTGCTCGCAAAGTCTCGCCCCATTCCGAGTCCGGCGGACGAACTTGGCCAGCCCCTCCCCCCAAGGCTATAGCCCACCCGTTTTTTGGGCATTTTTGCGGCGGACGAACTTGGGGACGGGACATTCGGGCGCTTATTTTTGGGCGCGGCTGTGCCGGCGGCCTATTTTTGGCATACGGAGGGCGCTCGAAAAGTCTCACCCCATTCCGAGGCCGGTGGACGAACCTGGCCGGCCCCTCCCCCCAAGGCTATAGCCCACCCATTTTTTGGGCATTTTTACGGCGGACGAACTTGGGGACGGGACCTTCGGGCACTTATTTCTGGGTGCGGATGTGGCCGCGGCCTATTTTCGGCACACGGACTGCGTTCGCAAAGTCTAACCCCATTCCGAGTCCGGCGGACGAACTTGGCCAGCCCCTCCCCCCAAGGCTATAGCCCACCCGTTTTTTGGGCATTTTTGGCACATGGAGGGCGCTCGCAAAGTCTCGCCCCATTCCGAGTCCGGCGGACGAACTTGGCCAGCCCTCCCCCCAAGGCTATAGCCCACCCGTTTTTTGGGCATTTTTGCGGCGGACGAACTTGGGGACGGGACCTTCGGGCACTTATTTTTTGGGCGCAGCTGTACCCGCGGCCTATTTTTTGCACACGGAGGGCGCTCGCAAAGTCTCGCCCCATTCCGAGTCCGGCGGACGAACTTGGCCAGCCCTCCCCCCAAGCCTATAGCCCACCCATTTTTTGGGCATTTTTGCGGCGGACGAACTTGGGGACGGGACCTTCGGGCACTTATTTTTGGGCGCGGCTGTGCCCACGGCCTATTTTTGGCACTCAGGGGGCGCTCGCAAAGTCTCGCCCCATTCGGAGTCCGGCGGACAAACTTGGCCAGCCCCTCCCCCCAAGGCTATAGCCCACCCGTTTTTTGGGCATTTTTGGCACACGGAGGGCGCTCGCAAAGTCTCGCCCCATTCCGAGTCCAGCGGAAGAACTTGGCCAGCCCCTCCCCCCAAGGCTATAGCCCACCTGTTTTCGGGCATTTTTGCGTCGGACGAACTTGGGGACGGGACCTTCGGGTGCTTATTTTTGGACAAGGCTGTGCCCGTGGCCTATTTTTGGGACACGGAGGGTGCTCGCAAAGTCTCGCCCCATTCCGAGTCCGGCGGACGAACTTGGCCAGCCCTTCCCCCCAAGCCTATAGCCCACCCGTTTTTTGGGCATTTTTGCGGCGGACGAACTTGGGGACGGGAGATTCGGGTCCTTATTTTTGGATGTGGCTGTGCCTGCGTCCTATTTTTGGCACACGGAGGGCGCTCGCAAAGTCTCGCCCCATTCCGAGTCCAGCGGACGAACTTGGCCAGCCCCTCCCCCCAAGGCTATAGCCCACCCCTTTTTCGGCCATTTTTGCGGCGGACGAACTTGGGGACGGGACCTTCGGGCACTTATTTTTTGGTACGGCTGTGCCCGCGGCCTATTTTTGGTACACGGAGGGCGCTCGCAAAGTGTAGCCCCATTCCGAGTCCGGCGGACGAACTTGGCCAGCCCCTCCCCCCAAGGCTATAACGCACCAGTTTTTTGGGCTTTTTTGCGGCGGACGAACTTGGGGACGGGACCTTCGGGCGCTTATTTTTGGGCGCGGCTGTGCCCGCAGCCTATTTTTGGCACACGGAGGGCGCTCGCAAAGTCTCGCCCCATTCCGAGTCCGGCGGACGAACTTGGCCAGCCCCTCCCCCCAAGGCTATAGCCCACCCGTTTTTTGGGCATTTTTGCGGCGGACGAACTTGGGGACGGGACATTCGGGTGCTTATGTTTGGACGCGGCTGTGCCCGCACCCTATTTTTGGCACACGGAGGGCGCTCGCAAAGTCTCGCCCCATTCCGAGTCCAGCGGAAGAACTTGGCCAGCCCCTCCCCCCAAGGCAATAGCCCACCTGTTTTTGGGCATTTTTGCGTCGAAAGAACTTGGGGACGGGACCTTCGGGTGCTTATTTTTGGACAAGGCTGTGCCCGTGGCCTATTTTTGGCACACGGAGGGTGCTCGCAAAGTCTCGCCCCATTCCGAGTCCGGCGGACGAACTTGGCCAGCCCCTCCCCCCAAGTCTATAGCCCACCCGTTTTTTGGGCATTTTTGCGGCGGACGAACTTGGGGACGGGACCTTTGGGTGCTTATTTTTGGGCGTGGCTGTGTCCGCGGCCTATTTTTGGCACACGGAGGGCACTCGCAAAGTCTCATCCCATTCCGAGTCCGGCGGACGAACTTGGCCAGCCCCTCCCCCCAAGGCTATAGCCCACCCGTTTTTTGGGCATTTTTGCGGTGGACGAACTTGCGGACTGGACCTTCAGGCGCTTAGTTTTGGGCGCGGCTGTGCCATTTGGCCTATTTTTGGCACACGAAGGGAGCTCGCAAAATTTTGACCCATTCCGAATCCGGCGGACGAACTTGGCCAGCCCCTCACCCCAAGGCTATAGCCCACCCCTTTTTCGGCCATTTTTGCGGCGGACGAACTTGGGGACGGGACCTTCGGGCACTTATTTTTTGGTACGGCTGTGCCCGCGGCATATGTTTGGCACACGGAAGGCGCTCGCAAAGTCTCGCCCCATTCCGAGTCCGGCGGACGAACTTGGCCAGCCCTTCCCCCCAAGCCTATAGCCCACCCGTTTTTTGGGCATTTTTGCGGCGGACGAACTTGGGGACGGGAGATTCGGGTCCTTATTTTTGGATGTGGCTGTGCCTGCGTCCTATTTTTGGCACACGGAGGGCGCTCGCAAAGTCTCGCCCCATTCCGAGTCCAGCGGACGAACTTGGCCAGCCCCTCCCCCCAAGGCTATAGCCCACCCCTTTTTCGGCCATTTTTGCGGCGGACGAACTTGGGGACGGGACCTTCGGGCACTTATCTTTTGGTACGGCTGTGCCCGCGGCCTATTTTTGGCACACGGAGGGCGCTCGCAAAGTGTAGCCCCATTCCGAGTCCGGCGGACGAACTTGGCCAGCCCCTCCCCCCAAGGCTATAACGCACCCGTTTTTTAGGCATTTATGCGGCGGACGAACTTGGGGACGGGACCATCGGGCACTTATTTTTGGGTGCGGCTGTGCCCGCAGCCTATTTTTGGCACACGGAGGGCGCTCGCAAAGTCTCGCCCCATTCCGAGTCCGGCGGACGAACTTGGCCAGCCCCTCCCCCCAAGGCTATAGCCCACCCGTTTTTTGGGCATTTTTGCGGCGGACGAACTTGGGGACGGGACATTCGGGTGCTTATGTTTGGACGCGGCTGTGCCCGCACCCTATTTTTGGCACACGGAGGGCGCTCGCAAAGTCTCGCCCCATTCCGAGTCCAGCGGAAGAACTTGGCCAGCCCCTCCCCCCAAGGCAATAGCCCACCTGTTTTTGGGCATTTTTGCGTCGAAAGAACTTGGGGACGGGACCTTCGGGTGCTTATTTTTGGACAAGGCTGTGCCCGTGGCCTATTTTTGGCACACGGACGGCGTTCGTAAAGTCTCGCCCCATTCCGAGTCCGGCGGATGAACTTGGCCAGCCCCTCCCCCCAAGGCTATAGCCCACCCATTTTTTGGGCATTTTTGGCACACGGAGGGCGCTCGCAAAGTCTCGCCCCATTCCGAGTCCGGCGGACGAACTTGGCCAGCCCTCCCCCCAAGGCTATAGCCCACCCGTTTTTTGGGCATTTTTGCGGCGGACGAACTTGGGGACGGGACCTTCGGGCACTTATTTTTGGGCGCGGCTGTGCCCACGGCCTATTTTTGGCACTCAGGGGGCGCTCGCAAAGTCTCGCCCCATTCGGAGTCAGGCGGATGAACTTGGCCAGCCCCTCCCCCCAAGGCTATAGCCCACCCGTTTTTTGGGCATTTTTGCGGCGGACGAACTTGGGGACGGGACCTTCGGGCACTTATTTTTTGGGTACAGCTGTACCCGCGGCCTATTTTTTGCACACGGAGGGCGCTCGCAAAGTCTCGCCCCATTCCGAGTCCGGCGGACGAACTTGGCCAGCTCCTCCCCCCAAGGCTATAGCCCACCCGTTTTTTGGGCATTTTTACGGCGGACGAACTTGGGGACGGGACCTTCGGGTACTTATTTTTGGGTACGGTTGTGCCTGCGGCCTATTTTTGGCACATGGAGGGCGCTCGCAAAGTCTCGCCCCATTTTCAGTCCGGCGGACGAACTTGGCCAGCCCCTCCCCCCAAGGCTATAGCCCACCCATTTTTTGGGCATTTTTGCGGCGGACGAACTTGGGGAAGGGTTCTTCGGGCGCTTATTTTTTGGGCGCTGTTGTGCCCGCGGCTTATTTTTGGCACACGGAGGGCGCTCGCAAATTCTCGCCGCATTCCGAGTCCGGCGGACGAACTTGGCCAGCCCCTCCCCCCCAATGCCATAGCCCACCCGTTTTTTGGCCATTTTTGCAGCGGACGAACTTGGGGATTGGACCTTCGGGGGCTTATTTTCTGGCACGGCTGTGCCTGCGGCCTATTTTTGGCACACGGAGGGCGGTCGCAAAGTCTCGGCCCATTCCGAGTCCGGCGGACGAAGTTGGCCAGCCCCTCCCCCCAAGGCTATAGCCCACCCGTTTTTTCGGCATTTTTACGGCAGACGAACTTGGGGACGGGACCTTCGGGAGCTTATTTTTGGGTGTAGCTGTGCCCGTGGCCTATTTTTGGCACACGGAGGGCGTTCACAAAGTCTCGCCCCATTCCGAGTCCGGCGGACGAAGTTGGCCATCCCTTCCCCCCAAGGCTATAGCCCACCCGTTTTTTGGGCATTTTTGCGGCGGACGAACTTGGGGACGGGACCTTCGGGCACTTATTTTTGGGCGCGGCTGTGCCCACGGCCTATTTTTGGCACTCAGGGGGCGCTCGCAAAGTCTCGCCCCATTCGGAGTCCGGCGGACGAACTTGGCCAGCCCCTCCCCCCAAGGCTATAGCCCACCCGTTTTTTGGGCATTTTTGCGGCGGACGAACTTGGGGACGGGATCTTCGGGCGCTTATTTTTTGGGCGCAGCTGTGCCCGCGGGATATTTTTGTGACACGGAGGGCGCTCGCAAATTCTCGCCGCATTCCGAGTCCGGCGGACGAAGCCAGCCCTCCCCCAATGCCATAGCCCACCCGTTTTTTGGCCATTTTTGCGGCGGACGAACTTGGGGATTGGACCTTCGGGGGCTTATTTTTGGGCACGGCTGTGCCTGTGGCCTATTTTTGGTACACGGAGGGCGCTCGCAAAGTCTCGCCCCATTTTGAGTCCGGCGGACGAACAGCCCCCTCCCCAAGGCTATAGCCCACCCGTTTTTTGGGCATTTTTGCGGCGGACGAACTTGGGGACGGGACCTTCGGGCACTTATTTTTTGGGTACAGCTGTACCCGCGGCCTATTTTTTGCACACGGAGGGCGCTCGCAAAGTCTCGCCCCATTCCGAGTCCAGCGGAAGAACTTGGCCAGCCCCTCCCCCCAAGGCTATAGCCCACCTGTTTTCGGGCATTTTTGCGTCGGACGAACTTGGGGACGGGACCTTCGGGTGCTTATTTTTGAACAAGGCTGTGCCCGTGGCCTATTTTTGGCACACGGAGGGTGCTCGCAAAGTCTCGCCCCATTCCGAGTCCGGCGGACGAACTTGGCCAGCCCTTCCCCCCAAGCCTATAGCCCACCCGTTTTTTGGGCATTTTTGCGGCGGACGAACTTGGGGACGGGAGATTCGGGTCCTTATTTTTGGATGTGGCTGTGCCTGCGTCCTATTTTTGGCACACGGAGGGCGCTCGCAAAATCTCGCCCCATTCCGAGTCCAGCGGACGAACTTGGCCAGCCCCTCCCCCCAAGGCTATAGCCCACCCCTTTTTCGGCCATTTTTGCGGCGGACGAACTTGGGGACGGGACCTTTGGGCACTTATTTTTTGGTACGGCTGTGCCCGCGGCCTATTTTTGGCACACGGAGGGCGCTCGCAAAGTGTAGCCCCATTCCGAGTCCGGCGGACGAACTTGGCCAGCCCCTCCCCCCAAGGCTATAACGCACCCGTTTTTTAGGCATTTATGCGGCGGACGAACTTGGGGACGGGACCATCGGGCACTTATTTTTGGGCGCGGCTGTGCCCGTAGCTATTTTTGGCACACGGAGGGCGCTCGCAAAGTCTCGCCCCATTCCGAGTCCGGCGGACGAACTTGGCCAGCCCCTCCCCCCAAGGCTATAGCCCACCCGTTTTTTGGGCATTTTTGCGGCGGACGAACTTGGGGACGGGACATTCGGGTGCTTATGTTTGGACGCGGCTGTGCCCGCACCCTATTTTTGGCACACGGAGGGCGCTCGCAAAGTCTCGCCCCATTCCGAGTCCAGCGGAAGAACTTGCCCAGCCCCTCCCCCCAAGGCAATAGCCCACCTGTTTTTGGGCATTTTTGCGTCGGACGAACTTGGGGACGGGACCTTCGGGTGCTTATTTTTGGACAAGGCTGTGCCCGTGGCCTAGTTTTGGCACACGGAGGGTGCTCGCAAAGTCTCGCCCCATTCCGAGTCCGGCGGACGAACTTGGCCAGCCCCTCCCCCCAAGGCTATAGCCCACCCGTTTTTTGGGCATTTTTGCGGCGGACGAACTTGGGGACGGGACCTTCGGGCGCTTATTTTTGGGCGCGGCTGTGCCCGCGGCCTATTTTTGGCATACGGAGGGCGCTCGAAAAGTCTCGCCCCATTCCGAGGCCGGTGGACGAACCTGGCCGGCCCCTCCCCCCAAGGCTATAGCCCACCCATTTTTTGGGCATTTTTACGGCGGACGAACTTGGGGACGGGACCTTCGGGCACTTATTTCTGGGTGCGGATGTGGCCGCGGCCTATTTTCGGCACACGGACTGCGTTCGCAAAGTCTAACCCCATTCCGAGTCCGGCGGACGAACTTGGCCAGCCCCTCCCCCCAAGGCTATAGCCCACCCGTTTTTTGGGCATTTTTGGCACATGGAGGGCGCTCGCAAAGTCTCGCCCCATTCCGAGTCCGGCGGACGAACTTGGCCAGCCCTTCCCCCCAAGCCTATAGCCCACCCGTTTTTTGGGCATTTTTGCGGCGGACGAACTTGGGGACGGGAGATTCGGGTCCTTATTTTTGGATGTGGCTGTGCCTGCGTCCTATTTTTGGCACACGGAGGGCGCTCGCAAAATCTCGCCCCATTCCGAGTCCAGCGGACGAACTTGGCCAGCCCCTCCCCCCAAGGCTATAGCCCACCCCTTTTTCGGCCATTTTTGCGGCGGACGAACTTGGGGACGGGACCTTTGGGCACTTATTTTTTGGTACGGCTGTGCCCGCGGCCTATTTTTGGCACACGGAGGGCGCTCGCAAAGTGTAGCCCTATTCCGAGTCCGGCGGACGAACTTGGCCAGCCCCTCCCCCCAAGGCTATAACGCACCCGTTTTTTAGGCATTTATGCGGCGGACGAACTTGGGGACGGGACCATCGGGCACTTATTTTTGGGCGCGGCTGTGCCCGCAGCTATTTTTGGCACACGGAGGGCGCTCGCAAAGTCTCGCCCCATTCCGAGTCCGGCGGACGAACTTGGCCAGCCCCTCCCCCCAAGGCTATAGCCCACCCGTTTTTTGGGCATTTTTGCGGCGGACGAACTTGGGGACGGGACATTCGGGTGCTTATGTTTGGACGCGGCTGTGCCCGCACCCTATTTTTGGCACACGGAGGGCGCTCGCAAAGTCTCGCCCCATTCCGAGTCCAGCGGAAGAACTTGCCCAGCCCCTCCCCCCAAGGCAATAGCCCACCTGTTTTTGGGCATTTTTGCGGACGAACTTGGGGACGGGACCTTCGGGTGCTTATTTTTGGACAAGGCTGTGCCCGTGGCCTAGTTTTGGCACACGGAGGGTGCTCGCAAAGTCTCGCCCCATTCCGAGTCCGGCGGACGAACTTGGCCAGCCCCTCCCCCCAAGGCTATAGCCCACCCGTTTTTTGGGCATTTTTGCGGCGGACGAACTTGGGGACGGGACCTTCGGGCGCTTATTTTTGGGCGCGGCTGTGCCCGCGGCCTATTTTTGGCACACGGAGGGCGCTCGCAAAGTCTCGCCCCATTCCGAGGCCGGTGGACGAACCTGGCCGGCCCCTCCCCCCAAGGCTATAGCCCACCCATTTTTTGGGCATTTTTACGGCGGACGAACTTGGGGACGGGACCTTCGGGCACTTATTTCTGGGTGCGGATGTGGCCGCGGCCTATTTTCGCACACGGACGGCGTTCGCAACGTCGACCCCCATTCCGAGTCCGGCGGACGACCTTGGCCAGCCCCTCCCCCCAAGGCTATAGCCCACCCGTTTTTTGGGCATTTTTGGCACATGGAGGGCGCTCGCAAAGTCTCGCCCCATTCCGAGTCCGGGCGGAACTTGGCCAGCCCCTACCCCCAAGGCTATAGCCCACCCGTTTTTTGGGAATTTTTGCGGCAGACGAACTTGGGGATGGGACCTTCGGGGGCTTATTTTTGGGCGCGGTTGTGCACACGGCCTATTTTTTGCACACGGAGGGCGCTCGCAAAGTCTCGCCCCATTCCGAGTCCGGCGGACGCACTCGGCCAGCCCCTCCCCCCCACGCTTTAGCCCACCCGTTTTTTGGGCATTTTTGCGGCGGACGAACTTGGGGACGGGACCTTCGGCAGCTTATTTTTGGGCGTGGCTGTGCCCGCGGCCTATTTTTGGCACTCGGGCGCTGCAAAGTCTCGCCCCATTCGGAGTCCGGCGGACAAACTTGGCCAGCACCTCCCCCCAAGGCTATAGCCCACCCGTTTTTGGGCATTTTTGGCACACGGAGGGCGCCGCAAAGTCTCGCCCCATTCCGAGTCCAGCGGAAGAACTTGGCCAGCCCCTCCCCCCACGGCTATCGCCCACCAGTTTTCGGGCATTTTTGCGTCGGACGAACTTGGGGACGGGACCTTCGGGTGCTTATTTTTGGACAAGGCTGTGCCCATGGCCTATTTTTGGGACACGGAGGGTGCTCGCAAAGTCTCGCCCCATTCCGAGTCCGCCCGACGAACATCGCCCGCACTTCCCACCAAGCCTATAGCCCACCCGTTTTTTGGGCATTTTTGCGGCGGACGAACTTGGGGACGGGAGATTCGGGTCCTTATTTTTGGATGTGGCTGTGCCTGCGTCCTATTTTTGGCACACGGAGGGCGCTCGCAAAGTCTCGCCCCATTCCGAGTCCAGCGGACGAACTTGGCCAGCCCCTCCCCCCAAGGCTATAGCCCACCCCTTTTTCGGCCATTTTTGCGGCGGACGAACTTGGGGACGGGACCTTCGGGCACTTATTTTTTGGTACGGCTGTGCCCGCGGCCTATTTTTGGTACACGGAGGGCGCTCGCAAAGTGTAGCCCCATTCCGAGTCCGGCGGACGAACTTGGCCAGCCCCTCCCCCCAAGGCTATAACGCACCCGTTTTTTAGGCATTTATGCGGCGGACGAACTTGGGGACGGGACCATCGGGCACTTATTTTTGGGCGCGGCTGTGCCCGCAGCCTATTTTTGGCACACGGAGGGCGCTCGCAAAGTCTCGCCCCATTCCGAGTCCGGCGGACGAACTTGGCCAGCCCCTCCCCCCAAGGCTATAGCCCACCCGTTTTTTGGGCATTTTTGCGGCGGACGAACTTGGGGACGGGACATTCGGGTGCTTATGTTTGGACGCGGCTGTGCCCGCACCCTATTTTTGGCACACGGAGGGCGCTCGCAAAGTCTCGCCCCATTCCGAGTCCAGCGGAAGAACTTGGCCAGCCCCTCCCCCCAAGGCAATAGCCCACCTGTTTTTGGGCATTTTTGCGTCGAAAGAACTTGGGGACGGGACCTTCGGGTGCTTATTTTTGGACAAGGCTGTGCCCGTGGCCTATTTTTGGCACACGGAGGGTGCTCGCAAAGTCTCGCCCCATTCCGAGTCCGGCGGACGAACTTGGCCAGCCCCTCCCCCCAAGGCTATAGCCCACCCGTTTTTTGGGCATTTTTGCGGCGGACGAACTTGGGGACGGGACCTTTGGGTGCTTATTTTTGGGCGTGGCTGTGTCCGCGGCCTATTTTTGGCACACGGAGGGCACTCGCAAAGTCTCGTCTCATTCCGAGTCCGGCGGACGAACTTGGCCAGCCCCTCCCCCCAAGGCTATAGCCCACCCGTTTTTTGGGCATTTTTGCGGTGGACGAACTTGCGGACTGGACCTTCGGGCGCTTAGTTTTGGGCGCGGCTGTGCCTGTGGCCTATTTTTGGCACACGAAGGGAGCTCGCAAAATTTTGACCCATTCCGAATCCGGCGGACGAACTTGGCCAGCCCCTCACCCCAAGGCTATAGCCCACCCCTTTTTCGGCCATTTTTGCGGCGGACGAACTTGGGGACGGGACCTTCGGGCACTTATTTTTTGGTACGGCTGTGCCCGCGGCATATGTTTGGCACACGGAAGGCGCTCGCAAAGTCTCGCCCCATTCCGAGTCCGGCGGACGAACTTGGCCAGCCCTTCCCCCCAAGCCTATAGCCCACCCGTTTTTTGGGCATTTTTGCGGCGGACGAACTTGGGGACGGGAGATTCGGGTCCTTATTTTTGGATGTGGCTGTGCCTGCGTCCTATTTTTGGCACACGGAGGGCGCTCGCAAAGTCTCGCCCCATTCCGAGTCCAGCGGACGAACTTGGCCAGCCCTCCCCCAAGGCTATAGCCCACCCCTTTTCGGCCATTTTTGCGGCGGACGAACTTGGGGACGGGACCTTCGGGCACTTATCTTTTGGTACGGCTGTGCCCGCGGCCTATTTTTGGCACACGGAGGGCGCTCGCAAAGTGTAGCCCCATTCCGAGTCCGGCGGACGAACTTGGCCAGCCCCTCCCCCCAAGGCTATAACGCACCCGTTTTTTAGGCATTTATGCGGCGGACGAACTTGGGGACGGGACCATCGGGCACTTATTTTTGGGTGCGGCTGTGCCCGCAGCCTATTTTTGGCACACGGAGGGCGCTCGCAAAGTCTCGCCCCATTCCGAGTCCGGCGGACGAACTTGGCCAGCCCTCCCCAAGGCTATAGCCCACCCGTTTTTGGGCATTTTTGGCGGACGAACTTGGGGACGGGACATTCGGGTGCTTATGTTTGGACGCGGCTGTGCCCGCACCCTATTTTTGGCACACGGAGGGCGCTCGCAAAGTCTCGCCCCATTCCGAGTCCAGCGGAAGAACTTGGCCAGCCCCTCCCCCCAAGGCAATAGCCCACCTGTTTTTGGGCATTTTTGCGTCGAAAGAACTTGGGGACGGGACCTTCGGGTGCTTATTTTTGGACAAGGCTGTGCCCGTGGCCTATTTTTGGCACACGGACGGCGTTCGTAAAGTCTCGCCCCATTCCGAGTCCGGCGGATGAACTTGGCCAGCCCCTCCCCCCAAGGCTATAGCCCACCCATGTTTTGGGCATTTTTGGCACACGGAGGGCGCTCGAAGTCTCGCCCAATTCCGAGTCCGCCGGACCAACTTGGCCAGCCCTCCCCCCAAGGCTATAGCCCACCCGTTTTATGGGCAATTTTGCGGCGGACGAACTTGGGGACGGGACCTTCGGGCACTTATTTTTGGGCGCGGCTGTGCCCACGGCCTATTTTTGGCACTCAGGGGGCGCTCGCAAAGTCTCGCCCCATTCGGAGTCAGGCGGACGAACTTGGCCAGCCCCTCCCCCCAAGGCTATAGCCCACCCGTATTTTGGGCATTTTTGCGGCGGACGAACTTGGGGACGGGATCTTCGGGGGCTTATTTTTGGGCAGTTGTGCCTTCGGCCTATTTTTGGCACACTGTGGGCGCTCGCAAAGTCTCGCCCCATTTTCAGTCCGGCGGACGAACCTTGCCAGCCCCTCCCCCCAAGGCTATAGCCCACCCGTATTTTGGGCATTTTTGCGGCGGACGAACTTGGGGACGGGATCTTCGGGCGCTTATTTTTTGGGCGCAGCTGTGCCCGCGGCTTATTTTTGGCACACGGAGGGTGCTCGCAAAGTCTCGCCGCATTCCGAGTCCGGCGGACGAACTTGGCCAGCCCCTCCCCCCAATGCCATAGCCCACCCGTTTTTTGGCCATTTTTGCGGCGGACGAACTTGGGGACGGGACCTTCGGGTGCTTATTTTTGGGCACGGCTGTCCCTGCAGCCTATTTTTGGTACACGGAGGGCGCTCGCAAAGTCTCGCCCCATTTTGAGTCCGGCGGACGAACTTGGCCAGCCCCTCCCCCCAAGGCTATAGCCCACCCGTTTTTTGGGCATTTTTGCGGCGGACGAACTTGGGGACGGGACCTTCGGGCACTTATTTTTTGGGTGAAGCTGTACCCACGGCCTATTTTTTGCACACGGAGGGCGCTCGCAAAGTCTCGCCCCATTCCGAGTCCGGCGGACGAACTTGGCCAGCTCCTCCCCCCAAGGCTATAGCCCACCCGTTTTTTGGGCATTTTTACGGCGGACGAACTTGGGGACGGGACCTTCGGGTACTTATTTTTGGGTACGGTTGTGCCTGCGGCCTATTTTTGGTACATGGAGGGCGCTCGCAAAGTCTCGCCCCATTTTCAGTCCGGCGGACGAACTTGGCCAGCCCCTCCCCCCAAGGGTATAGCCCACCCATTTTTTGGGCATTTTTGCGGCGGACGAACTTGGGGACGGGATCTTCGGGCGCTTATTTTTTGGGCGCAGCTGTGCCCGCGGCTTATTTTTGGCACACGGAGGGTGCTCGCAAAGTCTCGCCGCATTCCGAGTCCGGCGGACGAACTTGGCCAGCCCCTCCCCCCAATGCCATAGCCCACCCGTTTTTTGGCCATTTTTGCGGCGGACGAACTTGGGGATGGGACCTTCGGGTGCTTATTTTTGGGCACGGCTGTGCCTGCGGCCTATTTTTGGCACACGGAGGGCGCTCGTAAACTCTCGCCCCATTGCGAGTCCGGCGTACGAACTTGGCCAGCCCCTCCCCCCAAGGCTATAGTCCACCCTTTTTTTGACATTTTTGCGGCAAACGAACTTGGGGACGGGACCTTCGGACGCTTATTTTTGGGGGCGGCTGTGCCCGCGGCCTATTTTTGGAACACGGAGGGCGCTCACAAAGTCTCATCCCATTCCGAGTCCGGCGGACAAACTTGGCCAGCTCCACCCCCCAAGCCTATAGCCCACCCGTTTTTGTGGCCTTTTTTCTCTGGACGAACTTGGCACCCGTTTTTGGGCATTTTTGCGGCGGACGAACTTGGGTACGGGACCTTCGGGTGCTTATTTTTTTGAGCGGCTGTGCCCGCGGCCTATTTTTGGCACACGGAGGACGCTCGCAAAGGCTCGCCCCATTCGGAGTCAAGCGGACGAAGTTGGCCAGCCCTCCCCCAAGGCTATATCCCAACCGTTTTTTGGTCATTTTTACGGCGGACGAACTTGGGGACGGGAACTTCGGGTGCTTATTTTTGGGGGCGGCTGTGCCCGCGGCCTATTTTTGGCACAGAGAGGGCGCTCGCAAAGTCTCGCCCCATTCCGAGTCCACCGGACGAACTTGGCCCGCCCCTCCCCCCAAGGCTATAGCCCACCCGTTTTTGTGGCCTTTTTCCGCTGGACGAACTTGGCACCCGTTTTTTGGCATTTTTGCGGCGGACGAACTTGGGGACGGGACCTTCGGGTGCTTATTTTTGGGCGCGGCTGTGCCTGCGGCCTATTTTTGGCACACGAAGGGCGCTCGCAAAGTCTCGCCCCATTCCGAGTCCGGCGGACTAACTTGGCCAGCCCCACCGCCCAAGGCTATAGTCCACCCGTTTTTGTGGCCTTTTTCCGCTGGACGAACTTGGTGCCCCGGCCTTCGGGAGGTTATTTTTGGCCGCGCCTGTGCCCGCGTCCTATTTTTGGCACACGGAGGACGCTCGCAAAGTCTCGCCCCATTACGAGTCCGGCAGACGAACTTGGCCAGCCCCACCCCGCAAGGCTATAGCCCACCCGTTTTTGTGGCCTTTTTCCGCTGGACGAACTTGGTACCCGTTTTTGGGCATTTTTACGGCGGACGAACTTGGGGACGGGTCCTTCGGGTGCTTATTTTTGGGCGCGGCTGTGCCCGCGGCCTATTTTTGGCACACGGAGGGCGCTCGCAAAGTCTCGCCCCATTTCAAGTCCGGCGGACTAACTTGGCCAGCCCCACCGCCCAAGGCTACAGTCCACCCGTTTTTGTGGCCTTTTTCCGCTGGACGAACTTGGCGGCCCGGCCTTCGGGAGGTTATTTTTGGGCGCGGCTGTGCCCGCGTCCTATTTTTGGCACACGGAGGACGCTCGCAAAGTCTCGCCCCATTCCGAGTCCGGCGGACGAACTTGGCCAGCCCCACCCCTCAAGGCTATAGCCCACCCGTTTTTGTGGCCTTTTTCCGCTGGACGAACTTGGTACCCGTTTTTGGGCATTTTTGCGGCGGACGAACTTGGGGACGGGACCTTCGGGTGCTTATTTTTGGGCGCGGCTGTGCCCGCGGCCTATTTTTCGCACACGGAGGGTGCTCGCAAAGTCTCGCCCCATTCCGAGTCCGGCGGACTAACTTGGCCAGCCCCACCGCCCAAGGCTATAGTCCACCCGTTTTTGTGGCCTCTTTCCGCTGGACGAACTTGGCGCCCTGGCCTTCGGGAGGTTATTTTTGGGCACGGCTGTGCCCGCGTCCTATTTTTGGCACACGGAGGACGCTCGCAAAGTCTCGCCCCATTCCGAGTCCGGCGGACGAACTTGGCAAGCCCCACCCCCCAAGGCTATAGCCACCCGTTTTTGTGGCCTTTTTCCGCTAGACGAACTTGGTACCCGTTTTTGGGCATTTTTGCGGCGGACAAACTTTGGGACGGGACCTTTGGACGCTTATTTTTGGGGGCTGCTGTGCCCGCGGCCTATTTTTGGCACACGGAGGGCGCTCGCAAAGTCTCGCCCCATTCCGAGTCCACCGGACGAACTTGGCCAGCCCCTCCCCCCAAGGCTATAGCCCACCCGTTTTTGTGGCCTTTTTCCGCTGGACGAACTTGGCACCCGTTTTTTGGCATTTTTGTGGCGGACGAACTTGGGGACGGGACCTTCGGGTGCTTATTTTTGGGCGCGGCTGTGCCTGCGGCCTATTTTTGGCACACGAAGGGCGCTCGCAAAGTCTCGCCCCATTCCGAGTCCGGCGGACTAACTTGGCCAGCCCCACCGCCCAAGGCTATAGTCCACCCGTTTTTGTGGCCTTTTTCCGCTGGACGAACTTGGTGCCCCGGCCTTCGGGAGGTTATTTTTGGCCGCGCCTGTGCCCGCGTCCTATTTTTGGCATACGGAGGACGCTAGCAAAGTCTCGCCCCATTACGAGTCCGGCAGACGAACTTGGCCAGCCCCACCCCGCAAGGCTATAGCCCACCCGTTTTTGTGGCCTTTTTCCGCTGGACGAACTTGGTACCCGTTTTTGGGCATTTTTACGGCGGACGAACTTGGGGACGGGACCTTCGGGTGCTTATTTTTGGGCGCGGCTGTGCCCCCGGCCTATTTTTGGCACACGGAGGGCGCTCGCAAAGTCTCGCCCCATTTCAAGTCCGGCGGACTAACTTGGCCAGCCCCACCGCCCAAGGCTACAGTCCACCCGTTTTTGTGGCCTTTTTCCGCTGGACGAACTTGGCGGCCCGGCCTTCGGGAGGTTATTTTTGGGCGCGGCTGTGCCCGCGTCCTATTTTTGGCACACGGAGGACGCTCGCAAAGTCTCGCCCCATTCCGAGTCCGGCGGACGAACTTGGCCAGCCCCTCCCCCCAATGCCATAGCCCACCCGTTTTTTGGCCATTTTTGCGGCGGACGAACTTGGGGATGGGACCTTCGGGTGCTTATTTTTGGGCACGGCTGTGCCTGCGGCCTATTTTTGGCACACGGAGGGCGCTAAACTCGCCCCATTGCGAGTCCGGCGTACGAACTTGGCCAGCCCCTCCCCCCAAGGCTATAGTCCACCCTTTTTTTGACATTTTTGCGGCAAACGAACTTGGGGACGGGACCTTCGGACGCTTATTTTTGGGGGCGGCTGTGCCCGCGGCCTATTTTTGGAACACGGAGGGCGCTCACAAAGTCTCATCCCATTCCGAGTCCGGCGGACAAACTTGGCCAGCTCCACCCCCCAAGCCTATAGCCCACCCGTTTTTGTGGCCTTTTTTCTCTGGACGAACTTGGCACCCGTTTTTGGGCATTTTTGCGGCGGACGAACTTGGGTACGGGACCTTCGGGTGCTTATTTTTTTGAGCGGCTGTGCCCGCGGCCTATTTTTGGCACACGGAGGACGCTCGAAAAGGCTCGCCCCATTCGGAGTCTGGGGGACGAAGTTGGCCAGCCCCTCCCCCCAAGGCTATAGCCCACCCGTTTTTTGGGCATTTTTACGGCGGACGAACTTGGGGACGGGAACTTCGGGTGCTTATTTTTGGGGGCGGCTGTGCCCGCGGCCTATTTTTGGCACAGAGAGGGCGCTCGCAAAGTCTCGCCCCATTCCGAGTCCACCGGACGAACTTGGCCCGCCCCTCCCCCCAAGGCTATAGCCCACCCGTTTTTGTGGCCTTTTTCCGCTGGACGAACTTGGCACCCGTTTTTTGGCATTTTTGCGGCGGACGAACTTGGGGACGGGACCTTCGGGTGCTTATTTTTGGGCGCGGCTGTGCCTGCGGCCTATTTTTGGCACACGGAGGGCGCTCGCAAAGTCTCGCCCCATTCCGAGTCCGGCGGACTAACTTGGCCAGCCCCACCGCCCAAGGCTATAGTCCACCCGTTTTTGTGGCCTTTTTCCGCTGGACGAACTTGGTGCCCCGGCCTTCGGGAGGTTATTTTTGGCCGCGCCTGTGCCCGCGTCCTATTTTTGGCACACGGAGGACGCTCGCAAAGTCTCGCCCCATTACGAGTCCGGCAGACGAACTTGGCCAGCCCCACCCCCCAAGGCTATAGCCCACCCGTTTTTGTGGCCTTTTTCCGCTGGACGAACTTGGTACCCGTTTTTGGGCATTTTTACGGCGGACGAACTTGGGGACGGGACCTTCGGGTGCTTATTTTTGGGCGCGGCTGTGCCCGCGGCCTATTTTTGGCACACGGAGGGCGCTCGCAAAGTCTCGCCCCATTCCGAGTCCGGCGGACTAACTTGGCCAGCCCCACCGCCCAAGGCTATAGTCCACCCGTTTTTGTGGCCTTTTTCCGCTGGACGAACTTGGCGCCCCGGCCTTCGGGAGGTTATTTTTGGGCGCGGCTGTGCCCGCGTCCTATTTTTGGCACACGGAGGACGCTCGCAAAGTCTCGCCCCATTCCGAGTCCGGCGGACGAACTTGGCCAGCCCCACCCCCCAAGGCTATAGCCCACCCGTTTTTGTGGCCTTTTTCCGCTGGACGAACTTGGTACCCGTTTTTGGGCATTTTTGCGGCGGACGAACTTGGGGACGGGACCTTCAGGTGCTTATTTTTGGGCGCGGCTGTGCCCGCTGCCTATTTTTGGCACACGGAGGGCGCTCGCAAAGTCTCGCCCCATTCCGAGTCCGGCGGACTAACTTGGCCAGCCCCACCGCCCAAGGCTATAGTCCACCCGTTTTTGTGGCCTTTTTCCGCTGGACGAACTTGGCGCCCCGGCCTTCGGGAGGTTATTTTTGGGCGCGGCTGTGCCCGCGTCCTATTTTTGGCACACGGAGGACGCTCGCAAAGTCTCGCCCCATTCCGAGTCCGGCGGACGAACTTGGCAAGCCCCACCCCCCAAGGCTATAGCCACCCGTTTTTGTGGCCTTTTTCCGCTAGACGAACTTGGTACCCGTTTTTGGGCATTTTTGCGGCGGACAAACTTTGGGACGGGACCTTTGGACGCTTATTTTTGGGGGCTGCTGTGCCCGCGGCCTATTTTTGGCACACGGAGGGCGCTCACAAAGTCTCGCCCCATTCCGAGTCCACCGGACGAACTTGGCCAGCCCCTCCCCCCAAGGCTATAGCCCACCCGTTTTTTTGGCATTTTTGGGGCGGACGAACTTGGGGAGGGGTCCTTCGGGCGCTTATTTTTGGGTGCGGCTGTGCCCGCGGCCTATTTTTGGCACACAGAGGGCGCTCGCAAAGTCTCGCCCCATTCAGAGTCCGGCGGACGAACCTGGCCAGCCCCGTCCCCCCAAGGCTATAGCCCACCCGTTTTTTGGGCATTTTTGCGGCGGACGAACTTGGGGACCGGACCTCCGAGCGCTTATTTTTTGACGCGGCTGTGCCTGGGGCCTATTTTTGGCACACGGAGGGTGCTCGCAAAGCCTTGCCCCATTCTGAGTCCAGCGGATGAACTTGGCCAGCCCCTCCCCCAAGGCTATAGCCCACCCGTTTTTTGGGCATTTTTACGGCGGACGAATTTGGGGACCGGACCTTCGGGCGCTTATTTTTGGGTGCGGCTGTGCCCGGGGCCTATTTTTGGCACACGGAGGGCGCTCGCAAAGTCTCGCCCCATTCCGAGTCCGGCGGACTAACTTGGCCAGCCCCACCCCCCAAGGTTATAGTTCACCCGTTTTTGTGGCCTTTTTCCGCTGGACGAACTTCGCGCCCCGGCCTTCGGGAGGTTATTTTTGGGCGCGGCTGTGCCCGCGTCCTATTTTTGGCACACGGAGGACGCTCGCAAAGTCTCGCCCCATTCCGAGTCCGGCGGACGAACTTGGCCAGCCCCTCCCCCCAAGGCTATAGCCCACCCGTTTTTTGGGCATTTTTGCGGCTGACGAACTTGGGGACGGGATCTTCGGGCGCTTATTTTTTGGGCGCAGCTGTGCCCGCGGCTTATTTTTGGCACACGGACGGCGTTCGTAAAGTCTCGCCCCATTCCGAGTCCGGCGGACGAACTTGGCCAGCCCTCCCCAAGGCTATAGCCCACCCGCTTTTGGGCATTTTTGGCACACGGAGGGCGCTCGCAAAGTCTCGCCCCATTCCGAGTCCGGACGAACTTGGCCAGCCCTCCCCCCAAGGCTATAGCCCACCCGTTTTTTGGGCATTTTTGCGGCGGACGAACTTGGGGACGGGACCTTCGGGCACTTATTTTTGGGCGCGGCTGTGCCCACGGCCTATTTTTGGCACTCAGGGGGCGCTCACAAAGTCTCGCCCCATTCGGAGTCAGGCGGACGAACTTGGCCAGCCCCTCCCCCCAAGGCTATAGCCCACCCGTTTTTTGGGCATTTTTCCGGCGGACGAACTTGGGGACGGGACCTTCGGGTGCTTATTTTTGGGTACGGCTGTGCCTATGGCCTATTTTTGGTACACGGAGGGCGCTCGCAAAGTCTCGCCCCATTTTCAGTCCGGCGGAACCTTGCCAGCCCCTCCCCAAGGCTATAGCCCACCCGTATTTTGGGCATTTTTGCGGCGGACGAACTTGGGGACGGGATCTTGGCGCTTATTTTTGGGCGCAGCTGTGCCCGGCTTATTTTTGGCACACGGAGGCGCGCAAAGTCTCGCCGCATTCCGAGTCCGGCGGACGAACTTGGCCAGCCCTCCCCAATGCCATAGCCCACCCGCTTTTGGCCATTTTTGCGGACGAACTTGGGGACGGGACCTTCGGGTGCTTATTTTTGGGCACGGCTGTGCCTGCAGCCTATTTTTGGTACACGGAGGGCGCTCGCAAAGTCTCGCCCCATTTTGAGTCCGGCGGACGAACTTGGCCAGCCCCTCCCCCCAAGGCTATAGCCCACCCGTTTTTTGGGCATTTTTGCGGAGGACGTACGTGGGGCCGGGACCGTCGGGGAGTTATTTTTTGGGTGCAGCTGTACCCGCGGCCTATTTTTTTCACACGGAGGGCGCTCGCAAGGTCTCGCCCCATTCCGAGTCCAGCGGACGAACTTGGCCAGCTCCTCCCCCCAAGGCTATAGCCCACCCGTTTTTTGGGCAATTTTACGGCGGACGAACTTGGGGACGGGACCTTCGGGTGCTTATTTTTGGGTACGGTTGTGCCTGCGGCCTATTTTTGGCACATGGAGGGCCCTCGCAAAGTCTCGCCCCATTTTCAGTCCGGCGGACGAACTTGGCCAGCCCCTCCCCCCAAGGCTATAGCCCACCCATTTTTTGGGCATTTTTGCGGCGGACGAACTTGGGGACGGGATCTTCGGGTGCTTATTTTTTGGGCGCAGCTGTGCCCGCGGCTTATTTTTGGCACACGGAGGGCGCTCGCAAAGTCTCGCCGCATTCCGAGTCCGGCGGACGAACTTGGCCAGCCCCTGCCCCCAATGCCATAGCCCACCCGTTTTTTGGCCATTTTTGCGGCGGACGAACTTCGGGATGGGACCTTCGGGTGCTTATTTTTGGGCACGGCTGTGCCTGCGGCCTATTTTTGGCACACGGAGGGCGCTCGCAAAGTCTCGCACCATTTTGAGTCCGGCGGACGAACTTGGCCAGCCCCTCCCCCCAAGGCTATAGCCCACCCATTTTTTGGGCATTTTTACGGCAGACGAACTTGGGGACGGGACCTTCGGGCGCTTATTTTTTGGGTGCAGCTGTGCCCGCGGCCTATTTTTGGCAAACGGAGGGCGCTCGCAAAGGCTCGCCCCATTCCGAGTCCGGCGGACGAACTTGGCCAGCCCCTCCCCCCAAGGCTATAGCCCACCCGTTTTTTGGGCATTTTTGCGGCGGACGAACTTGGGGACGGGATCTTCGGGCGCTTATTTTTTGGGCGCAGCTGTGCCCGCGGCTTATTTTTGGCACACGGACGGCGTTCGCAAAGTCTCGCCCCATTCCGAGTCCGGCGGACGAACTTGGCCAGCCGCTCCCCCCAAGGCTATAGCCCACCCGTTTTTTGGGCATTTTTGGCACACGGAGGGCACTCGCAAAGTCTCGCCCCATTCCGAGTCCGGCGGACGAACTTGGCCAGCCCTCCCCCCAAGGCTATAGCCCACCCGTTTTTTGGGCATTTTTGCGGCGGACGAACTTTGGGACGGGACCTTCGGGCACTTTTTTTTGGGCGCGGCTGTGCCCACGGCCTATTTTTGGCACTCAGGGGGCGCTCGCAAAGTCTCGCCCCATTCGGAGTCCGGCGGACGAACTTGGCCAGCCCCTCCCCCCAAGGCTATAGCCCACCCGTTTTTTGGGCATTTTTACGGCGGACGAACTTGGGGACGGGACCTTCGGGTGCTTATTTTTGGGTACGGTTGTGCCTGCGGCCTATTTTTGGCACATGGAGGGCGCTCGCAAAGTCTCGGCCCATTTTCAGTCCGGCAGACGAACCTTGCCAGCCCCTCCCCCCAAGGCTATAGCCCACCCGTTTTTTGGGCATTTTTGCGGCGGACGAAGTTGGGGACGGGATCTTCGGGCGCTTATTTTCTGGGCATAGCTGTGCCCGCGGCTTATTTTTGGCACACGGAGGGCGCTCGCAAAGTGTCGCCGCATTCCGAGTCCGGCGGACGAACTTGGCCAGCCCCTCCCCCCAATGCCATAGCCCACCCGTTTTTTGGCCATTTTTGCGCCGGACGAACTTGGGGACGGGACCTTCGGGTGCTTATTTTTGGGTACGGCTGTGCCTATGGCCTATTTTTGGTACACGGAGGGCGCTCGCAAAGTCTCGCCCCATTTTGAGTCCGGCGGACGAACTTGGCCAGCCCCTCCCCCCAAGGCTATAACCCACCCGTTTTTTGGGCATTTTTGCGGCGGACGAACTTGGGGACGGGACCTTCGGGCACTTATTTTTTGGACGCAGCTGTACCCGCGGCCTATTTTTTGCACACGGAGGGCGCTCGCAGAGTCTCGCCCCATTCCGAGTCCAGCGGACGAACTTGGCCAGCCCCTCCCCCCAAGGCTATAGCCCACCCGTTTTTTGGGCATTTTTACGGCGGATGAACTTGGGAACGGGACCTTCGGGTGCTTATTTTTGGGTACGGTTGTGCCTGCGGCCTATTTTTGGCACATGGAGGGCGCTCGCAAAGTCTCGCCCCATTTTCAGTCCGGCGGACGAACTTGGCCAGCCCCTCCCCCCAAGGCTATAGCCCACCCGTTTTTTGGGCATTTTTGCGGCTGACGAACTTGGGGACGGGACCTTCGGGCACTTATTTTTTGGGTGCAGCTGTACCCGCGGCCTATTTTTTGCACACGGAGGGCGCTCGCAAAGTCTCGCCCCATTCCGAGTCCGGCGGACGAACTTGGCCAGCTCCTCCCCCCAAGGCTATAGCCCACCCGTTTTTTGGCCATTTTTGCGGCGGACGAACTTGGGGACGGGACCTTCGGGTGCTTATTTTTGGGTACGGTTGTGCCTGCGGCCTATTTTTGGCACATGGAGGGCGCTCGCAAAGTCTCGCCCCATTTTCAGTCCGGCGGACGAACTTGGCCAGCCCCTCCCCCCAAGGCTATAGCCCACCCATTTTTTGGGCATTTTTGCGGCGGACGAACTTGGGGACGGGATCTTCGGGCGCTTATTTTTTGGGCGCAGCTGTGCCCGCGGCTTATTTTTGGCACATGGAGGGCGCTCGCAAAGTCTCGCCGCATTCCGAGTCCGGCGGACGAACTTGGCCAGCCCCTCCCCCCAATGCCATAGCCCACCCGTTTTTTGGCCATTTTTGCGGCGGACGAACTTGGGGATGGGACCTTCGGGTGCTTATTTTTGGGCACGGCTGTGCCTGCGGCCTATTTTTGGCACACGGAGGGTGCTCGAAAAGTCTCGCCGCATTCCGAGTCCGGTGGACGAACCTGGCCGGCCCCTCCCCCCAAGGCTATAGCCCACCCGTTTTTTGGCCATTTTTGCGGCGGACGAACTTGGGGACGGGACCCTTGGGCACTTATTTCTGGGTGCGGATGTGGCCGCGGCCTATTGTCGGCACACGGACTGCGTGCGCAAAGTCTTACCCCATTCCGAGTGCGGCGGACGAACTTGGCCAGCCCCTCCCCCCAAGGCTATAGCCCACCCGTTTTTTGGGCATTTTTGCGGCGGACGAACTTGGGGACGGGACCTTCGGGCGCTTATTTTTTGGGCGCAGCTGTACCCGCGGCCTATTTTTTGCACACGGAGGGCGCTCGCAAAGTCTCGCCCCATTCCGAGTCCGGCGGACGAACTTGGCCAGCCCCTCCCCCCAAGGCTATAGCCCACCCATTTTTTGGGCATTTTTACGGCGGACGAACTTGGGGACGGGACCTTCGGGCGCTTATTTTTGGGCGCGGCTGTGCCCGCGGCCTATTTTTGGCATACGGAGGGTGCTCGAAAAGTCTCGCCCCATTCCGAGGCCGGTGGACGAACCTGGCCGGCCCCTCCCCCCAAGGCTATAGCCCACCCGTTTTTTGGGCATTTTTACGGCGGACGAACTTGGGGACGGGACCTTCGGGCACTTATTTCTGGGTGCGGATGTGGCCGCGGCCTATTTTCGGCACACGGACTGCGTTCGCAAAGTCTAACCCCATTCCGAGTCCGGCGGACGAACTTGGCCAGCCCTCCCCCCAAGGCTATAGCCCACCCGTTTTTTGGGCATTTTTGGCACATGGAGGGCGCTCGCAAAGTCTCGCCCCATTCCGAGTCCGGCGGACGAACTTGGCCAGCCCTCCCCCCAAGGCTATAGCCCACCCGTTTTTTGGGCATTTTTGCGGCGGACGAACTTGGGGACGGGACCTTCGGGCACTTATTTTTTGGGCGCAGCTGTACCCGCGGCCTATTTTTTGCACACGGAGGGTGCTCGCAAAGTCTCGCCCCATTCCGAGTCCGGAGGACGAACTTGGCCAGCCCTCCCCCCAAGCCTATAGCCCACCCATTTTTTGGGCATTTTTGCGGCGGACGAACTTGGGGACGGGACCTTCGGGCACTTATTTTTGGGCGCGGCTGTGCCCACGGCCTATTTTTGGCACTCAGGGGGCG
The DNA here is from genome assembly GCA_030449895.1 of Citrus mangshanensis. Classification (NCBI taxonomy): domain Eukaryota; kingdom Viridiplantae; phylum Streptophyta; class Magnoliopsida; order Sapindales; family Rutaceae; genus Citrus; species Citrus mangshanensis. Next base: position 89,917 of record JASUUJ010000024.1, on the reverse strand, counting down.
CTCGCAAAGTCTCGCCCCATTCGGAGTCCGGCGGACGAACTTGGCCAGCCCCTCCCCCCAAGGCTATAGCCCACCCGTTTTTTGGGCATTTTTGGCACATGGAGGGCGCTCGCAAAGTCTCGCTCCATTCCGAGTCCGGCGGACGAACTTGGCCAGCCCCTCCCCCCAAGGCTATAGCCCACCCGTTTTTTGGGCATTTTTGCGGCGGACGAACTTCGGGACGGGATCTTCAGGCGCTTATTTTTTGGGGGCAGCTGTGCCCGCGGCTTATTTTTGGCACACGGAGGGCACTCGCAAAGTCTCGCCCCATTCCGAGTCCGGCGGACGAACTTGGCCAGCCCTCCCCCCAAGCCTATAGCCCACCCATTTTTTGGGCATTTTTGCGGCGGACGAACTTGGGGACGGGACCTTCGGGCACTTATTTTTGGGCGCGGCTGTGCCCACGGCCTATTTTTGGCACTCAGGGGGCGCTCGCAAAGTCTCGCCCCATTCGGAGTCCGGACGAACTTGGCCCCTCCCCAAGGCTATAGCCCACCCGCTTTTGGGCATTTTTACGGCGGACGAACTTGGGGACGGGACCTTCGGGTGCTTATTTTTGGGTACAGTTGTGCCTGCCTATTTTTGGCACATGGAGGGCGCTGCAAAGTCTCGCCCCATTTTCAGTCCGGACGAACTTGGCCAGCCCTCCCCCAAAGGCTATAGCCCACCCGCTTTTGGGCATTTTTTGCGGACGAACTTGGGGACGGGATCTTTGGGTGCTTATTTTTTGGGTGCAGCTGTGCCCGCGGCTTATTTTTGGCACACGGAGGGCGCTGCAAAGTCTCGCCGCATTCCGAGTCCGGCGGATTTAACTTGGCCAGCCCCTCCCCAATGCCATAGCCCACCCGCATTTTTGGGCATTTAACTTGGGACGGGACCGGGTGCTTATTTTTTGTGCCTGCGGCCTATTTTTGGCACACGGAGGGCGCTCGCAAAGTCTCGCCCCATTTTGAGTCCGGCGGACGAACTTGGCCAGCCCCTCCCCCCAAGGCTATAGCCCACCCGTTTTTTGGGCATTTTTGCGGCGGACGAACTTGGGGACGGGACCTTCGGGCGCTTAATTTTTGGACGCAGCTGTGCCCGCGGCCTATTTTTGGCACACGGAGGGCGCTCGCAAAGGCTCGCCCCATTCCGAGTCCGGCGGACGAACTTGGCCAGTCCCTCCCCCCAAGGCTATAGCCCACCCGTTTTTTGGGCATTTTTGGCACATGGAGGGCGCTCGCAAAGTCTCGCCCCATTCTGAGTCCGGCGGACGAACTTGGCCAGCCCTCCCCCCAAGCCTATAGCCCACCCATTTTTTGGGCATTTTTGCGGCGGACGAACTTGGGGACGGGACCTTCGGGCACTTATTTTTGGGCGCGGCTGTGCCCACGGCCTATTTTTGGCACTCAGGGGGCGCTCGCAAAGTCTCGCCCCATTCGGAGTCCGGCGGACGAACTTGGCCAGCCCCTCCCCCCAAGGCTATAGCCCACCCGTTTTTTGGGCATTTTTACGGCGGACGAACTTGGGGACGGGACCTTCGGGTGCTTATTTTTGGGTACGGTTGTGCCTGCGGCCTATTTTTGGCACATGGAGGGCGCTCGCAAAGTCTCGCCCCATTTTCAGTACGGCGGACGAACCTTGCCAGCCCCTCCCCCCAAGGCTATAGCCCACCCGTTTTTTGGGCATTTTTGCGGCGGACGAACTTGGGGACGGGATCCTCGGGCGCTTAATTTTTGGGCGCAGCTGTGCCCGCGGCCTATTTTTGGCACACGGAGGGCGCTCGCAAAGTCTCGCCCCATTCCGAGTCCGGCGGACGAACTTGGCCAGCCCCTCCCCCCAAGGCTATAGCCCACCCGTTTTTTGGGTATTTTTGCGGCGGAGGAACTTCGGGACGGGATCTTCAGGCGCTTATTTTTTGGGGGCAGCTATGCCCGCGGCTTATTTTTGGCACATGGAGGGCACTCGCAAAGTCTCGCCCCATTCCGAGTCCGGCGGACGAACTTGGCCAGCCCTCCCCCCAAGCCTATAGCCCACCCATTTTTTGGGCATTTTTGCGGCGTACGAACTTGGGGACGGGACCTTCGGGCACTTATTTTTGGGCGCGGCTGTGCCCATGGCCTATTTTTGGCACTCAGGGGGCGCTCGCAAAGTCTCGCCCCATTCGGAGTCCGGCGGACAGCCCCTCCCCCCAAGGCTATAGCCCACCCGTTTTTTGGGCATTTTTACGGCGGACGAACTTGGGGACGGGACCTTCGGGTGCTTATTTTTGGGTACGGTTGTGCCTGCGGCCTATTTTTGGCACATGGAGGGCGCTCGCAAAGTCTCGCCCCATTTTCAGTACGGCGGACGAACCTTGCCAGCCCCTCCCCCCAAGGCTATAGCCCACCCGTTTTTTGGGCATTTTTGCGGCGGACGAACTTGGGGACGGGACCTTCGGGCACTTATTTTTTGGGTGCAGCTGTACCCGCGGCCTATTTTTTCCACACGGAGGGCGCTCGCAAAGTCTCGCCCCATTCCGAGTCCGGCGGACGAACTTGGCCAGCCCCTCCCCCCAAGGCTATAGCCCACCCGTTTTTTGGCATTTTTGCGGCGGACGAACTTGGGGACGGGGTCTTCAGGCGCTTATTTTTTGGGCGCGGCTGTGCCCACGTCCTATTTTTGGCACACGGAGGGTGCTCGCAAAGTCTCGTCCCATTCCGAGTCCGGCGGACGAACTTGGCAAGCCCCTCCCGCCAAGGCTATTGCCCACCCGTTTTTGGGGCATTTTTGCGGCGGACGAACTTGGGGACGGGACCTTCGGGCGCTTATTTGTTGACGAGGCTGCACCCGTGGCCTATTTTTGGCACACGGAGAGCACTCGCAATGTCTCGCCCCATTCCGAGTCCGGCGGACGAACTTGGCCAGCCCCACCCCCCAAGGCTATAGCCCACCCAATTTTTGGGCATTTTTGCCGCGGACGAACTTGGGGACAGGACCTTCGGGCGCTTATTTTTGGGCGCGGCTGTGCCCGCAGCCTCTTTTTGGCACACGGAGGGCGCTCGCAAAGTCTCGCCCCATTCCGAGTCCGGCGGATGAACTTGGCCAGCCCCTCCCCCCAAGGCTATAGCCCACCCGTTTTTTGGGCATTTTTGCGGCGGACGAACTTAGGACGGGACCTTCGGGGGCTTATTTTTTGGGGCGGCTGTGCCCGCGGCCTATGTTTTGTACACGGAGGGCGCTCGCAAAGTCTCGCACAATTCCGAGTCCGGCAGACGAACTTGGCCAGCCCCTCCCCCCAAGGCTATAGCCCACCCGTTTTTTGGGCATTTTTGCGGCGGACGAACTTAGGGACGGGACCTTCGGGCACTTATTTTTTGGGGCGGCTGTGCCCGCGGCCTATGTTTTGTACACGGAGGGCGCTCGCAAAGTCTCGCCCCATTCCGAGTCCGGCGGACGAACTTGGCCAGCCCCTCCCCCCAAGGCTATAGCCCACCCGTTTTTTGGGCATTTTTGCGGGGGACGAACTTCGGGACGGGACCTTCGGGCACTTATTTTCGGGCGCGGCTGTGCCCGCGGCTGTGACCACAGCCTCTTTTTGGCACACGAAGGGCGCTCGCAAAGTCTCGCCCCATTCCGAGTCCGGCGGACGAACATGGCCAGCCCCTCCCCCCAAGGCTATAGCCCACCCGTTTTTGGGGCATTTTTGCGGCGGACGAACTTGGGGACGGGACCTTCGGGCACTTATTTTTGGGTGCGGCTGTGCCCGCGGCTGTGCCCGCAACCTCTTTTTGGCACACGGAGGGCTCTCGCAAAGTCTCGCCCCATTCCGAGTCCGGCGGACGAACTTGGCCAGCCCCTCCCCCCAAGGCTATAGCCCACCCGTTTTTGGGGCATTTTTGCGGCGGACGAACTTGGTGACGGGACCTTCGGGCACTTATTTTTGGACGACGCTGTGCCCGTGGCCTATTTTTGGCAAACGGAGGGTGCTCGCAAAGTCTCGCCCCATTCCGAGTCCGGCGGATGAACTTGGCCAGCCCCTCCCCCCAAGGCTACAGCCCACCCGTTTTTTGGGCATTTTTGCGGCGGACGAACTTAGGGACGGGACCTTCGGGCGCTTATTTTTTGGGGCGGCTGTTCCCGCGGCCTATGTTTTGAACACGGAGGGCGCTCGCAAAGTCTCGCCCCATTCCGAGTCCGGCGGACGAACTTGGCCAGCCCCTCCCCCCAAGGCTATAGCCCACCCGTTTTTTGGGCATTTTTGCGGCGGACGAACATGGGGACGGGACCTTCGGGGGCTTATTTTTGAGCGCAGCTGTGCCTGCGGCCTATTTTTGGCACACGGAGGGCGCTCGCAAAGTCTCGCCCCATTCCGAGTCAGGCGGACGAAGTCGGCCAGCCCCTCCCCCCAAGGCTATAGCCCACCCGTTTTTTGGGCATTTTTGCGGCGGACGAAGTTGGGGTCGGGACCTTCGGGCGCTTATTTTTGGGCGCGGCATGCCCGCGGACTATTTTTGGCACACGGAGGGCCCTCGCAAAGTCTCGCCCCATTCCGGGTCCGGCGGACGAAGTCGGCCAGCCCCTCCCCCCAGGGCTATAGCCCACCCGTTTTTTGGGCATTTTTGCGGTGGACGAACTTGGGGACGGGACGTTCGGGCATTTATTTTAGGGCGCGGCTGTGTCCGCGGCCTATTTTTGGTACACGGAGGGCGCTCGCCAAGTCTCGCCCCATTCCGAGTCCGGCGGACGAACTTGGCCAGCCCCTCCCCCCAAGGCAATAGCCCACCCGTTTTTTGGGCATTTTTGCGGCGGACGAACTTGGGGATGGGACCTTCGGGCGCTTATTTCTGGGCGCGGCTGTGTCCGCGGCCTATTTTTGGCACACGGAGGGCGCTCGAAAAGTCTCGCCCCATTCGGAGTCCGGCGGACGAACTTGGCCAGCCCCTCCCCTCAAGGCTACAGCCCACCCGTTTTTTGGGCATTTTTGCGGCGGAAGAACTTGAGGACGGCACCTTCGGGGGCTTATTTTTGGGCATGGCTGTGCCTGCGTCCTATTTTTTGCACACGGAGGGCGCTCGCAAAGTCTCGCCCCATTCCGAGTCCGGCGGACGAACTTGGCCAACCCCTCCCGCCAAGACTATAGCCCACCCGTTTTTTGGGCATTTTTGCGGCGGTCGAACTTGGGGACGGGACCTTTGGGCACTTATTTTTGTGCGCAGCTGTGCCCACGGCCTATTTTTGGCGCTCGGAGGGCGCTCGCCAAGTCTCGTCCCATTCCGAGTCCGGCGGACGAACTTGGCCAGCCCCTCCCCCCAAGGCAATAGCCCACCCGTTTTTTGGGCATTTTTGCGGCGGACGAACTTGGGGACGGGACCTTCGGGCGCTTATTTTTGGGCGCGGCTGTGCCCGCATCCTATTTTTTGCACACGGAGGGCACTCGCTAAGTCTCGTCCCATTCCGAGTCCGGCGGACGAACTTGGCCAACCCCTCCACCCAAGGCTATAGCCCACCCGTTTTTTGGGCATTTTTGCGGCGGACGAACTTGGGGACGGGACCTTCGGGTGCTTATTTTTGGGTGCTGCTGTGTCCGCGGCCTATTTTTGGCACAGGGGGGGTGCTCGAAAGGTCTCGCCCCATTCCGCGTCCGGCGGACGAACTTGGCCAGCCCCTCCCCCCAAGGCTATATCCCACCCGTTTTTTGGGCATTTTTACGGCGGATGAACTTGGGGACGGGACCTTTGGGCGCTTATTTTTGGGCACGGCTGCGCCCACGGCCTACTTTTGGCACACGGACGGTGCTCACAAAGTCTCGCCCCATTCCGAGTCCGGCGGACGAAGTTGGCCAGCCCCTCCCCCCAAGGCTATAGCCCACCCGTTGTTTGGGCATTTTTGCGGCGGACGAACTTGGGGACGGGACCTTCGGGGGCTTATTTTTAAGTGCGGCTGTGCCCGCGGCCTATTTTTGGCACAGGGAGGGCGCTCGCAAAGTCTTGCCCCATTCCGAGTCCGGCGGACGATGTTGGCCAGCCCCTCCCCCCAAGGCTATAGCCCACCCGTTGTTTGGGCATTTTTGCGGCGGACGAACTTGGGGACGGGACCTTCGTGGGCTTATTTTTGGGTGCGGCTGTGCCCATGGCCTATTTTTGGCACACGGAGGCCGCTCGCAAAGTCTCGCCCCATTCCGAGTCCGACGGACGATGTTGGCCAGCCCCTCCCCCCAAGGCTATAGCCCACCCGTTTTTTGGGCATTTTTGCTGCGGACGAACTTGGGGACGGGACCTTCGGGGGCTTATTTTTGGGCGTGGCTGTGCCAGCGGCCTATTTTTGGCACACGGAGGGCGCTCGCAAAGTCTCGCCCCATTCCGAGTCCGGCGGACGAACTTGGCCAGCCCCTCCCCCCAAAGGCTATAGCCCACCCGTTTTTTGGGCATTTTTGCGGCGGACGAACTTGGGGACGGGACCTTCGGGTGCTTATTTTTGGCTGCAGCTGTGCCCGCGGCATATTTTTGGCACACGAAGGGCATTCGCCTAGTCTCGCCGCATTCCGAGTCCGGCGGACGAACTTGGCCAGCCCCTCCCGCCAAGACTATAGCCCACCCGTTTTTTGGGCATTTTTGCGGCGGACGAACTTGGGGACGGGACCTTCGGGCGCTTATTTCTGGGCGCGGCTGTGTCCGCGGCCTATTTTTTGCACACGGAGGGCGCTCGCAAAGTCTCGCCCCATTCCGAGTCCGGCGGACGAACTTGGCCAACCCCTCCCGGCGGACGAACTTGGGGACGGGACCTTCAGGCGCTTATTTTTTATCGCGGCTGTGCCCGCGACCTATTTTTCGCACACGGAGGGCGCTCGCCTAGTCTCGCCGCATTCCGAGTCCGGCGGACGAACTTGGCCAGCCCCTCCCCCCAAGGCAATAGCCCACCCGTTTTTTGGGCATTTTTGCGGCGGACGAACTTGGGGACGGGACCTTCGGGCGCTTATTTCTGGGCGCGGCTGTGTCCGCGGCCTATTTTTTGCACACGGAGGGCGCTCGCAAAGTCTCGCCCCATTCCGAGTCCGGCGGACGAACTTGGCCAACCCCTCCCGGCGGACGAACTTGGGGACGGGACCTTCAGGCGCTTATTTTTTATCGCGGCTGTGCCCGCGACCTATTTTTCGCACACGGAGGGCGCTCGCCTAGTCTCGCCGCATTCCGAGTCCGGCGGACGAACTTGGCCAGCCCCTCCCCCCAAGGCAATAGCCCACCCGTTTTTTGGGCATTTTTGCGGCGGACGAACTTGGGGACGGGACCTTCGGGCGCTTATTTCTGGGCGCGGCTGTGTCCGCGGCCTATTTTTTGCACACGGAGGGCGCTCGCAAAGTCTCGCCCCATTACTAGTCCGGCGGACGAACTTGGCCAACCCCTCCCGCCAAGACTATAGCCCACCCGTTTTTTGGGCATTTTTGCGGCGGTCGAACTTGGGGACGGGACCTTTGGGCACTTATTTTTGTGCGCGGCTGTGCCCATGGCCTATTTTTGGCACACGGAGGCCGCTCGCAAAGTCTCGCCCCATTCCGAGTCCGACGGACGATGTTGGCCAGCCCCTCCCCCCAAGGCTATAGCCCACCCGATTTTTGGGCATTTTTACTGCGGACGAACTTGGGGACGGGACCTTCGGGGGCTTATTTTTGGGCGTGGCTGTGCCAGCGGCCTATTTTTGGCACACGGAGGGCGCTCGCAAAGTCTCGCCCCATTCCGAGTCCGGCGGACGAACTTGGCCAGCCCCTCCCCCCAAAGGCTATAGCCCACCCGTTTTTTGGGCATTTTTGCGGCGGACGAACTTGGGGACGGGACCTTCGGGCGCTTATTTTTGGCTGCAGCTGTGCCCACGGCATATTTTTGGCACACGAAGGGCATTCGCCAAGTCTCGCCCCATTCCGAGTCCGGCGGACGAACTTGGCCAGCCCCTCCCCCCAAGACTATAGCCCACCCGTTTTTTAGGCATTTTTGCGGCGGATGAACTTGGGGACGGGACCTTCGGGTGCTTATTTTTGTGCGCGGCTGTGCCGACGGCCTATTTTTGGCACCCGGAGGGCGCTCGCAAAGTCTCGCCCCATTCCGAGTCCGGCGGACGAACTTGGCCAGCCCCTCCCCCCAAGGCTATAGCCCACCCGTTTTTTGGGCCTTTTTGCGGCGGACGAACTTGGGGACGGGACCTTCAGGCGCTTATTTTTTATCGCGGCTGTGCCCGCGACCTATTTTTCGCACACGGAGGGCGCTCGCCTAGTCTCGCCGCATTCCGAGTCCGGCGGACGAACTTGGCCAGCCCCTCCCCCCAAGGCTATAGCCCACCCGTTTTTTGGGCATTTTTGTGGGGACGAACTTGGGGACCGGACCTTCGGGCACTTATTTTTGGGCGCGGCTGAGCCGGCAGCCTATTTTTTGCACACGGAGGGCGCTCGCCAAGTCTCGCCCCATTCCGAGTCCGGCGGACGAACTTGGCCAGCCCCTCCCCCCAAGGCTATAGCCCACCCGTTTTTTGGGCATTTTTGCGGCGGACGAACTTGGGGACGGGACCTTCAGGCGCTTATTTTTTTATCGCGGCTGTGCCCGCGACCTATTTTTCGCACACGGAGGGCGCACGCCTAGTCTCGCCCCATTCCGAGTCCGGCGGACGAACTTGGCCAGCCCCTCCCCCCAAGGCTATAGCCCACCCGTTTTTTGGGCATTTTTTCGGCGGACGAACTTGGGGACGGGACCTTCGGGGGCTTATTTTTGGGCGCGGCTGTGGCCGTGACCTATTTTCTGCACACAGAGGGCGCTCGCAAAGTCTCGCCCCATTCCGAATCCGGCGGACGAAGTTGGCCAGCCCCTCCCCCCAAGGCTATAGCCCACCCGTTTTTTGGGCATTTTTGCGGCGGACGAACTTGGGGACGGGACCTTCGGGGGCTTATTTTTGGGTGCGGCTCTGTCCGCGGCCTATTTTTGGCACACGGACGGCGCTCGCAAAGTCTCGCCCCATTCCGAGTCCGGCGGACGAAATTGGCCAGCCCCTCCCCCCAAGGCTATAGCCAACCCGTTTTTTGGGCATTTTTGCGGCGGACGAACTTGGGGACGGTTCCTTCGGGGGCTTATTTTTTTGCGTGGCTGTGCCCGCGGCCTCTTTTTGGCACACGGAGGGTGGTCGCAAAGTCTCGCCCCATTACGAGTCCGGCGGACGAACTTGGCCAGCCCCTCCCCCCAAGGCTATAGCCCACCCGTTTTTTGGCATTTTTGCGGCGGACGAACTTGGGGACGGGACCTTCGGGCGATTATTTTTGGGAGCAGCTATGCCCGCGGCCTATTTTTGGCACACGGACGGCGCTCGCCAAGTCTCGCCCCATTCCCAGTCCGGCGGATGAACTTGGCCAGCCCCTCCCCCCAAGGCTATAGCCCACCCGTTTTTTGGGCATTTTTGCGGTGGACGAACTTGGGGACGGGACCTTCGGGGGCTTATTTGTGGGCGCGGCTGTGAGCGCGGCCTATTTTTGGCACACGGAGGGTGGTCGCAAAGTCTGGCCCCATTCCTAGTCCGGCGGACGAAGTTGGCCAGCCCCTCACCCCAAGGCTATAGCCAACCCGTTTTTTGGGCATTTTTGCGGCGGACGAACTTGGGGACGGGACCTTCGGGCAATTATTTTTGGGCGCGGCTGTACCAAAGGCCTATTTTTGGCACATGGAGGGCGCTCGCAAAGTCTCGCCCCATTCCGAGTCGAGCGGACGAAGTTGGCCAGCCCCTCCCCCCAAGGCTATAGCGCACCCGTTTTTTGGGCATTTTTGCGGCGGACGAACTTGGGGACGGGACCTTCGGGCGCTTATTTTTGGGCGTGGCTGAGCCCGTGTCCTATTTTTGGCACACGGAGTGCGCTCGCAAAGTCTCGCCCCATTCCGAGTCCGGCGGACGAAGTGGGCCAGCCCTTCCCCCCAAGGCTATAGCGCACCCGTTTTTTGGGCATTTTTGCGGCGGACGAACTTGGGGACGGGACCTTCGGGGGCTTATTTTTGGGCACGGCTGTGCCCGCGGTCTATTTTTGGCACACGGAGGGTGCTCGCAAAGTCTCGCCCCATTCCGAGTCCGGCGGGAGTTGGCCAGCCCTCCCCAAGGCTATAGCGCACCCGTTTTTTGGGCATGTGTGCGGCGGACGAACTTGGGGACGGGACCTTCGGGGGCTTATTTTTGGGCGCGGCTCTGCCCGCGGCCTATTTTTACCACATGGAGGGCGCTCGCAAAGTCTCGCCCCATTCCGAGTCCGGCGGACGAAGTTGGCCAGCCCCTCCCTCCAAGGCTATAGCGCACCCGTTTTTTGGGCATTTTTGCGGCGGACGAACTTGGGGACGGGACCTTTGGGGGCTTATTTTTGGGCGCGGCTGTGCCCGCGGCCTATTTTTGGCACACGGAGGGCGTTCGCAAAGTCTCGCCCCAGTCCGAGTCCGGCGGACGAAGTTGGCCAGCCCCTCCCTCCAAGGCTATAGCGCACCCGTTTTTTGGGCATTTTTGCGGCGGACGAACTTGGGGACGGGACCTTCGGGGGCTTATTTTTGGGTGCGGCTGTGCCCGCGGCCTATTTTTGGCACACGGACGGTGCTCGCAAAGTCTCGCCCCATTCCGAGTCCGGCGGACGAAGTAGGCAGGCCCCTCCCCCCAAGGCTATAGCCCACCCGTTTTTTGGGCATTTTTGCGGCGGACGAACTTGGGGACGGGACCTTCGGGGGCTTATTTTTGGGCGTGGCTGTGCCCGCGGAAAATATTTGGCACACGGAGGGCGCTCGCAAAGTCTCACCCCATTTCGAGTCCGGCGGACGAAGTGGGCCAGCCCCTCCCCCCAAGGCTATAGCGCACCCGTTTTTTGGGCATTTTTGCGGCGGACGAACTTGGGGACAGGACCGTCGGGGGCTTATTTTCGGGCACGGCTGTACCCACGGCCTATTTTTGGCACACGGAGGGCGCTCGTAAAGTCTCGCCCCATTCCGAGTCCAGCGGAGGAACTTGGCCAGCCCCTCCCCCCAAGGCTATAGCGCACCCGTTTTTTGGGCATTTTTGCGGCGGACGAACTTGGGGACGGGACCTTCGGGCGCTTATTTTTGGGCGTGGCTGAGCCCGTGTCCTATTTTTGGCACACGGAGGGCGCTCGCAAAGTCTTACCCCATTCCGAGTCCGGCGGACGAAGTGGGCCAGCCCCTCCCCCCAAGGCTATAGCGCACCCGTTTTTTGGGCATTTTTGCGGCGGACGAACTTGGGGACGGGACCTTCGGGGGCTTATTTTTGGGCACGGCTGTGCCCGCGGTCTATTTTTGGCACACGGAGGGTGCTCGCAAAGTCTCGCCCCATTCCGAGACCGGCGGACGAAGTTGGCCATCCCATCCCCCCAAGGCTATAGCCCACCCGTTTTTTGGGCATTTTTGCGGCGGACGAAGTTGGGGATGGGACCTTCGGGGGCTTATTTTTAGGCAAGGCTTTGCCCACGGCCTATTTTTGCCACACGGAGGGCACTCACAAAGTCTCGCCCCATTCCGAGTCCGGCGGACGAAGTCGGCCACCCCTCCCCCCAAGGCTATAGCCCACCCGTTTTTTGGGCATTTTTGCGGCGGACGAACTTGGGGACGGGACCTTCGGGGGCTTATTTTTGGACGCGGCTGTGCCCGTGGCCTATTTTTGGCACACGGAGGGTGCTCGCAAAGTCTCGCCCCATTCCGAGTCCGGGGTATGAAATTGTCCAGCCCCTCCCCCCAAGGCAATAGCCCACCCGTTTTTTGGTCATTTTTGCAGCGGACGAACTTGGGGACGGGACCTTCGGGGGCTTATTTTTGGGCACGGCCTTGCCCTCGGCCTATTTTTGGCACACGGAGGGCATTCGCAAAGTCTCGCCCCATTCCGAGTCCGGCGGACGAAGTTGGCCAGCCCCTCCCCCCAAGGCTATAGCCCACCCGTTTTTTAGGCATTTTTTCGGCGGACGAACTTGGGGACGGGACCTTCGGGGGCTTATTTTTGGGCGCGGCTGTGGCCGTGGCCTATTTTTGGCACACGGAGGGCACTCGCAAAGTCATGCCCCATTCCGAGTCTGGCGAACGAAGTTGGCCAGCCCCACCCCCCAAGGATATAGCCCACCCGTTTTTTGGGAATTTTTGCGGCGGACGAACTTGGGGACGGGACCATCGGGGGCTTATTTTTGGGCGCGGCTGTGCCCGCGGCCTATTTTTGGCACACGGAGGGCGCTCGCAAAGTCTCGCCCCATTCCGAATCCGGCGGACGAAGTTGGCCAGCCCCTCCCCCCAAGGCTATAGCCCACCCGTTTTTTGGACATTTTTGCGGCGGACGAACTTGGGGACGGGACCTTCGGGGGCTTATTTTTTGGTGCGGCTCTGTCCGTGGCCTATTTTTGGCACACGGACGGCGCTCGCAAAGTCTCGCCCCATTCCGAGTCCGGCGGACGAAATTGGCCAGCCCCTCCCCCCAAGGCTATAGCCAACCCGTTTTTTGGGCATTTTTGCGGCGGACGAACTTGGGGACGGTTCCTTCGGGGGCTTATTTTTTTGCGTGGCTGTGCCCGCGGCCTATTTTTGGCACACGGAGGGCGCTCGCAAAGTATCGCCCCATTCCGAGTCCGGCGAACGAAGTTGGCCCGCCCCTCCCCCCAAGGCTATAGCCCACCCATTTTTTGTGCATTTTTGCGGCGGACGAACTTGGGGATGGGACTTTCGGTGGCTTATTTTTGGGCGTGGCTGTGCCCGTGGCCTATGCTTGGCACACGGAGGGCGCTCGTAAAGTCTCGTCCCATTCCGAGTCCGGCGGATGAAGTTGGCCAGCCCCTCCCTCCAAGGCTATAGCCCACCCGTTTTTTGGGCATTTTTGCGGCGGACGAACTTGGGAACGGGACCTTCGGGGGCTTATTTTTTTTCGCGGCTGTCCCCGGGGCCTATTTTTGGCACACGGAGGGTGCTCGCAAAGTCTCGCCCCATTCCAAGTCTGGCGGACGAAGTTGGCCATCCCCTCCCCCCAAGGCTATAGCCCACCCATTTTTTGGGCATTTTTGCGGCGGACGAACTTGCGGACGGAACCTTCGGGGGCTTCTTTTTGCGAGCGGCTGTGCCCACGGCCTATTTTTGGCACACGGAGGGCGCTCGCAAAGTCTCGCCCCATTCCGAGTCCGGCGGACGAAGTTGGCCAGCCCCTCCCCCCAAGGCTATAGCCCACCCGTTTTTTGGGCATTTTTGCGGCGGATGAACTTTGGACGGGACCTTCGGGGGCACATTTTTGCGCGCAACTGTGCCCGTGGCCTATTTTTGGCACACGGAGGGCACTCGCAAAGTTTTGCCCCATTCCGAGTCCGGCGGACGAAGTGGGCCAGCCCCTCCCCCCAAAGCTATAGCCCACCCGTTTTTTGGGCATTTTTACGGCGGACGAACTTGGGGACGGGACCTTCGGGGGCTTATTTTTGGGCGCGGCTGTGCCCGCGGCCTATTTTGGCACACGGAGGGTGCTCGCAAAGTCTCACCCCATTCCGAGTCCGGCGGACGAAGTGGGCCAGCCCCTCCCCCCAAGGCTATAGCCCACCCATTTTTTGGGCATTTTTGCGGCGGACGAACTTGGCGACGGGACCTTCGGGGGCTTATTTTTGGGCGCGGCTGTGCCACGGCGTATTTTTGGCAAACGGAGGGCGCTCGCAAAGTCTCGCCCCATTCCGAGTCCGGCGGACGAATTTGGCCATCCCCTCCCCCCAAGGCTATAGCCCACCCGTTTTTTGGGCATTTTTGCGGCGGACGAACTTGGGGACGGGACCTTCGGGGGCTTATTTTTGGGAGCGGCTTTGCCCGCGGCCTATTTTTGGCACACGGAGGGTGCTCCCAATGTGACGCCCCATTCCGAGTCCGGCGGACGAAGTTTGCCAGCCCCTCCCCCCAAGGCTATAGCCCACCCGTTTTTTGGGCATTTTTGCGGCGGAAGAACTTGGGGACGGGACCTTCGGGGGCTTATTTTTGGGCGCGGCTGTGCCCGCGGCCTATTTTTGGCACACGTAGGGCGCTCGCAAAGTCTCGCCCCATTCCGAGTCCGGCGGACGAAGTTTGCCAGCCCCTCCCCCCAAGGCTATAGCCCACCCGTTTTTTGGGAATTTTTCCCGCGGACGAACTTGGGGACGGGACCATCGGGGGCTTATTTTTGGGCGCGGCAGTGCCCGTGGCCTATTTTTGGCACACGGAGGGCACTCGCAAAGTCATGCCCCATTCCGAGTCTGGCGAACGAAGTTGGCCAGCCCCACCCCCCAAGGATATAGCCCACCCGTTTTTTGGGAATTTTTGCGGCGGACGAACTTGGGGACGGGACCATCGGGGGCTTATTTTTGGGCGCGGCTGTGCCCGCGGCCTATTTTTGGCACACGGAGGACGCTTGCAAAGTCTCGCCCCATTCCGAGTCCGGCGGACGAAGTTGGCCAGCCCTCCCCCCAAGGCTATAGCCAACCCGTTTTTTGGGCATTTTTGCGGCGGGCGAACTTGGGGACGGGACCTTCGGGGGATTATTTTTTGGCGCGGCTGTGCCCGCGGCCTATTTTTGGCACACGGAGGGTGCTCACAAAGTCTCGCCCCATTCCGAGTCCGGCGGACGAAGTTGGCCATCCCCTCCCCCCAAGGCTATAACCCACCCGTTTTTTGGGCATTTTTCCCGCGGACGAACTTGGGGACGGGACCATCGGGGGCTTATTTTTGGGCGCGGCAGTGCCTGTGGCTTATTTTTGGCACACGGAGGGCGCTCGCAAAGTCATGCCCCATTCCGAGTCTGGCGAACGAAGTTGGCCAGCCCCACCCCCCAAGGCTATAGCCCACCCGTTTTTTGGGAATTTTTGCGGCGGACGAACTTGGGGACGGGACCATCGGGGGCTTATTTTTTGAAGATGCTGTGCCAGCGGGGTAATTTTGGAAAAAGGAGGGCGTTCGCAAAGTCATGCCCCATTCCGAGTCTGGCGAACGAAGTTGGCCAGCCCCACCCCCCAAGGCTATAGCCCACCCGTTTTTTGGGAATTTTTGCGGCGGACGAACTTGGGGACGGGACCATCGGGGGCTTATTTTTGGACGCGGCTGTGCCCGCGGCCTATTTTTGGCACACGGAGGGCGTTCGTAAAGTCATGCCCCATTCCGAGTCTGGCGAACGAAGTTGGCCAGCCCCACCCCCCAAGGCCCTAGCCCACCCGTTTTTTGGGCATTTTTCCCGCGGACGAACTTGGGGACGGGACCATCGGGGGCTTATTTTTGGGCGCGGCTGTGCCCGTAGCCTATTTTTGGCACACGGAGGGCGCTCGCAAAGTCATGCCCCATTCCGAGTCTGGCGAACGAAGTTGGCCAGCCCCACCCCCCAAGGCTATAGCCCACCCGTTTTTTGGGAATTTTTGCGGCGGACGAACTTGGGGACGGGACCTTCGGTCGCTTATTTTTGCACGCGGCTGTGCCCGCGCCCTTTTTTTTGTACAGGGAGTGTGCTCGCAAAGTCTCGACCCATTCCGAGTCCGGCGTACGAAGTTGGCCAGCCCATCCCCCCAAGGCTATAGCCAACCCGTTTTTTGGGCATTTTTGCGGCGGACGAACTTTGGGACGGGAACTTCGGGGGCTTATTTTTGGGCGCGGCTTAGCCCACGGTCTATTTTTGGCACACAGAGAGTGCTCGCAAATTCTCGCCCCATTCCGAGTCCGGCGGACGAAGTTGGCCAGCCCCTCCTCCCAAGGCTATAGGCCACCCGTTTTTTTGGCATTTTTGCGGCGGACGAACTTGGGGACGGGACCTTCGGGGGCTTATTTATGGGAGCGGCTATGCCCGCGACCTATTTTTGGCACACCGAGGGCGCTCGAAAGTCTCGCCCCATTCCCAGTCCGGCGGACGAAGTTGGCCAGCCCCTCCCCCCAAGGCTATAGCCCACCCGTTTTTTGGGCATTTTTGCGGCGGACGAACTTGGAGACGGGACCTTCGGGGGATTATTTTTGGGTGCGGCTGTGCCAGCGGCCTTATTTTGGCACACGGAGGGCGCTCGCAAAGTCTCGCCCCATTCCGAGTCCGGCGGACGAAGTTGGCCATCCCCTCCCCCCAAGGCTATAGCCCACCCGTTTTTTGGGCATTTTTGCGGCGGACGAACTTGGGGACGGGACCTTCGGGGGCTTATTTTTGGGCACGGCTGTGCCCGTGGCCTATTTTTGGCACACGGAGGGTGCTCGCAAAGTCTCTCCCCATTCCGAGTCCGGCGGACGAAGTTGGCCATCCCCTCCCCCCAAGGCTATAGCCCACCCGTTTTTTGGGCATTTTTGCGGCGGACGAACTTGGGGACGGGACCATCGGGGGCTTATTTTTGGACGCGGCTGTGCCCGCGGCCTATTTTTGGCACACGGAGGGCGCTCGCAAAGTCATGCCCCATTCCGAGTCTGGCGAACGAAGTTGACCAGCCCCACCCCCCAAGGCTATAGCCCACCCGTTTTTTGGGAATTTTTGCGGCGGACGAACTTGGGGACGGGACCTTCGGTGGCTTATTTTTGGACGCGGCTGTGCCCGTGGCCTATTCTTGGCACACGGAGGGTGCTCGCAAAGTCTCACCCTTTTCCGAGTCCGGCGGACGAAGTTGGCCAGCCCCTCCCCCCAAGGCTATAGCCCACCCGTTTTTTCGGCATTTTTGCGGCGGACGAACTTGGGGACGGGAGCTTCGGGGGCTTATTTTTGGGTTCGCCTGTGCCCGCGGCCTATTTTTGGTACACGGAGGGTACTCGCAAAGTTCTTCCCCATTCCGAGTCCGGCGGACGAACTTGGCCAGCCCCTCCCCCCAAGGCTATAGCCCACCCGTTTTTTTGGGCATTTTTGCGGCGGACGAACTTGGGGGTGGGACCTTCGGGGGCTTATTTTTTGGCGCGGCTGTGACCGTGGCCTATTTTTGGCACACGGAGGGCGTTCGCAAAGTCTCGCCGCATTCCGAGTCCGGCGGACGAACTTGGGGACGGGACCGTCGGGGGCTTATTTTTGGGCGCGGCTGTGCCCGAGGCCTATTTTTGGCACATCGAGAGTGCTCGCAAAGTCTCGCCCCATTCCGAGTCCGGCGGACGAAGTTGGCCAGCCCCTCCTCCCAAGGCTATAGCCCACCCGTTTTTTGGGCATTTTTGCGGCGGACGAACTTGGGGATGGGACCTTCGGGGGCTTATTTTTTTGTGCGGCTGTGCCCGCGTCCTATTTTTGGCACACGGAGGGCGCTCGCAAAGTCTCACCCCATTCCCAGTCCGGCGGACGAAGTTGGCCAGCCCTCCCCCCAAGGCTATAGCCCACCCGTTTTTTGGGCATTTTTGCGGCGGACGAACTTGGGGACGGGACCTTCGGCTGCTTATTTTTGGGCGCGGCTGTGCCAGCGGCCTATTTTTGGCACACAGAGGCCGCTCGCAAAGTCTCGCCCCATTCCGAGCCCGGCGGACAAACTTGGCCAGCCCCTCCCCCCAAGGCTATAGCCCACCCATTTTTTGGGCATTTTTGCGGCGGACGAACTTGGGGATGGGACCTTCGGGGGCTTATTTTTGGGTGCGGCTGCACCCGCGGCCTATTTTTGGTACACGGAGGGCGCTCGCAAAGTCTGGCCCCATCCCGAGACCGGCGGACGAACTTGGCCAGCCCCTCCCCCCAAGGCTATATCCCACCCGTTTTTTGGGCATTTTTGCGGTAGACAAACATGGGGACGGGACCTTCGGGGGCTTATTTTTTGGCGCGGCTGTGCCCGCGGCCTATTTTTGGCACAGGGAGGGTGCTCGCAAAGTCTCGCCCCATTCCTAGTCCGGCGGACGAAGTTGGCCAGCCCCTCCCCCCAAGGCTATAGCCCACCCGTTTTTTGGGCATTTTTGCGGCAGACGAACTTGGGGACGGGACATTCGGGGGCTTATTTTTGTTAGCGGCTGTGCCCGTGGCCTATTTTTGGCACACGGAGAGCGCTCGCAAAGTCTAGCCCCATTCCGAGTCCGGCGGACGAAGTGGGCCAGCCCCTGCCCCCAAGGTTATAGCCAACCCGTTTTTTGGGCATTTTTGCGGCGGACGAACTTGGGACGGCACCTTCGGGGGCTTATTTTTTGGCGAGGCTGTGCCCGCGGCCTATTTTTGGCACACGGAGGGCGCTCGCAAAGTGTCGCCCCATTCCGAGTCCGGCGGACGAAGTGGGCCAGCCCCTCCCCCCAAGGCTATAGCATACCCGTTTTTTGGGCATTTTTGCGGCGGACGAACTTGGGGACGGGAGCTTCGGGGGCTTATTTTTGGGCGCGGCTGTGCCCAAAAGCCTATTTTTGGTACATGGAGGGCGCTCGCAAAGTCTCGCCCCATTCCGAGTTCGGCGGACGAAGTTGGCCAGCCCCTCCCCCCAAGGCTATAGCCCACCCGTTTTTTTGGGCATTTTTGCGGCGGACAAACTTGGGGACGGGATCTTCGGGGGCTTAGTTTTGTGCGCGGCTGTGCCCGTGGCCTATTTTTGTCACACGCAGGGCACTCGCAAAGTCTCGCCTCATTCCGAGTCCAGCGAACGAAGTTGGCCAGCCCCTCCCCCCAAGGCTATAGCCCACCCGTTTTTTTGGGCATTTTTGCGGCGGACGAACTTGGGGGTGGGACCTTCGGGGGCTTATTTTTTGGCGCGGCTGTGACCGTGGCCTATTTTTGGCACACGGAGGGCGTTCGCAAAGTCTCGCCGCATTCCGAGTCCGGCGGACGATGTTAGCCATCCCCTCGCCCCTAGGCGATAGCCCACCCGTTTTTTGGGCATTTTTGCAGCGGACGAACTTGGGGACGGGACCGTCGGGGGCTTATTTTTGGGCGCGGCTGTGCCCGCTGCCTATTGTTGGCACACGGAGAGTGCTCGCAAAGTCTCGCCCCATTCCGAGTCCGGCGGACGAAGTTGGCCAGCCCCTCCTCCCAAGGCTATAGCCCACCCGTTTTTTGGGCATTTTTGCGGCGGACGAACTTGGGGACGGGACCTTCGGGGGCTTATTTATGGGCGCGGCTATGCCCGCGACCTATTTTTGGCACACGGAGGGCGCTCGAAAGTCTCGCCCCATTCCGAGTCCGGCGGACGAAGTGGGCCAGCCCCTCCCCCCAAGGCAATAGCCCACCCCATTTTTTGGCAGTTTTGCGGCGGAAGAACTTGGGGACGGACCTTCGGGGCTTATTTTTGGGCGCAGCTGTGCCTGCGGCCTATTTTTGGCACACGGAGGGCGCTGCAGTCTCGCCCCATTCCGAGTCCGGCGGACGGCCAGCCCTCCCCAAGGCTATAGCATACCCGTTTTTTGGGCATTTTTGCGGCGGACGAACTTGGGGACGGGAGCTTCGGGGGCTTATTTTTGGGCGCGGCTGTGCCCGCGGCCTATTTTTGGTACATGGAGCGCGCTCGCAAAGTCTCGCCCCATTCCGAGTTCGGCGGACGAAGTTGGCCAGCCCCTCCCCCCAAGGCTATAGCCCACCCGTTTTTTTGGGCATTTTTGCGGCGGACAAACTTGGGGACGGGATCTTCGGGGGCTTAGTTTTGTGCGCGGCTGTGCCCGTGGCCTATTTTTGTCACACGCAGGGCGCTCGCAAAGTCTCGCCTCATTCCGAGTCCAGCGAAAGAAGTTGGCCAGCCCCTCCCCCCAAGGCTATAGCCCACCCGTTTTTTTGGGCATTTTTGCGGCGGACGAACTTGGGGGTGGGACCTTCGGGGGCTTATTTTTTGGCGCGGCTGTGACCGTGGCCTATTTTTGGCACCCGGAGGGCGTTCGCAAAGTCTCGCCGCATTCCGAGTCCGGCGGACGATGTTAGCCATCCCCTCGCCCCTAGGCGATAGCCCACCCGTTTTTTGGGCATTTTTGCGGCGGACGAACTTAGGGACGGGACCGTCGGGGGCTTATTTTTGGGCGCGGCTGTGCCCGCGGCCTTTTTTTGGCACACGGAGAGTGCTCGCAAAGTCTCGCCCATTCCGAGTCCGGACGATTTAGTTGGCCAGCCCCTCCTCCCAAGGCTATAGCCCACCCGCTTTTGGGCATTTTGCGGACGAACTTGGGGACGGACCTTCGGGGCTTATTTATGGGCGCGGCTATGCCCGCGACCTATTTTTGGCACACGGAGGGCGCCGAAAGTCTCGCCCCATTCCGAGTCCGGCGGATTTGGCCAGCCCCTCCCCAAGGCTATAGCCCACCCGTTTTTTGGGCATTTTTGCGGCGGAAGAACTTGGGGACGGGACCTTCGGGGGCTCATTTTTGGGCGCAGCTGTGCCCGCGGCCTATTTTTGGCACACGGAGGGCGCTCGCAAAGTCTCGCCCCATTCCCAGTCCGGCGGACGAAGTGGGCCATCCCCTCCCCCCAAGGCTATAGCCCACCCGTTTTTTGGGCATTTTTGCGGCGGACGAACTTGGAGACGGGACCTTCGGGGGATTATTTTTGGGTGCGGCTGTGCCCGCGGCCTATTTTTGGCACACGGAGGGCGCACGCAGTCTCGCCCCATTCCGAGTCCGGTGGATTTAACTTGGCATGCCCCTCCACCCAAGGCTATAGCCCACCCGCTTTTGGGCATTTTGGCGGATTTAACTTGGGGACGGGACCTTTACTTATTTTTGCTGTGCCAGCGGCCTATTTTTGGCACACAGAGGCCGCAAAGTCTCGCCCCATTCCGAGCCCGGCGGGCCAGCCCCTCCCCAAGGCTATAGCCCACCCATTTTTGGGCATTTTTGCGGCGGACGAACTTGGAGACGGGACCTTCGGGATTATTTTTGGGTGCGCTGTGCCCTGCCTATTTTTGGCACACGGAGGGCGCTCGCAAAGTCTCGCCCCATTCCGAGTCCGGTGGACGAACTTGGCATGCCCCTCCACCCAAGGCTATAGCCCACCCGTTTTTTGGGCATTTTTGCGGCGGACGAACTTGGGGACGGGACCTTCGGCTACTTATTTTTGGGCGCGGCTGTGCCAGCGGCCTATTTTTGGCACACAGAGGCCGCTCGCAAAGTCTCGCCCCATTCCGAGCCCGGCGGACAAACTTGGCCAGCCCCTCCCCCCAAGGCTATAGCCCACCCATTTTTTGGGCATTTTTGCGGCGGACGAACTTGGGGATGGGACCTTCGGGGGCTTATTTTTGGGTGCGGCTGCACCCGCGGCCTATTTTTGGTACACGGAGGGCGCTCGCAAAGTCTGGCCCCATCCCGAGACCGGCGGACGAACTTGGCCAGCCCCTCCCCCCAAGGCTATATCCCACCCGTTTTTTGGGCATTTTTGCGGCAGACAAACATGGGGACGGGACCTTCGGGGGCTTATTTTTTTGCGCGGCTGTGCCCGCGGCCTATGTTTGGCACAGGGAGGGTGCTCGCAAAGTCTCGCCCCATTCCTAGTCCGGCGGACGAAGTTGGCCAGCCCCTCCCCCCAAGGCTATAGCCCACCCGTTTTTTGGGCATCGGGACATTCGGGGGCTTATTTTTGTTAGCGGCTGTGCCCGTGGCCTATTTTTGGCACACGGAGAGCGCTCGCAAAGTCTAGCCCCATTCCGAGTCCGGCGGACGAAGTGGGCCAGCCCCTGCCCCCAAGGCTATAGCCAACCCGTTTTTTGGGCATTTTTGCGGCGGACGAACTTGGGACGGCACCTTCGGGGGCTTATTTTTTGGCGAGGCTGTGCCCGCGGCCTATTTTTGGCACACGGAGGGCGCTCGCAAAGTGTCGCCCCATTCCGAGTCCGGCGGACGAAGTGGGCCAGCCCCTCCCCCCAAGGCTATAGCCCACCCGTTTTTTGGGCATTTTTGCGGCGGACGAACTTGGGGACGGGACATTAGGGGGCTTATTTTTGTTAGCGGCTGTGCCCGTGGCCTATTTTTGGCACACGGAGAGCGCTCGCAAAGTCTAGCCCCATTCCGAGTCCGGCGGACGAAGTGGGCCAGCCCCTGCCCCCAAGGTTATAGCCAACCCGTTTTTTGGGCATTTTTACGGCGGACGAACTTGGGACGGCACCTTCGGGGGCTTATTTTTTGGCGAGGCTGTGCCTATTTTTGGCACACGGAGGGCGCTCGCAAAGTGTCGCCCCATTCCGAGTCCGCGGACGATTTAGTGGGCCAGCCCTCCCCAAGGCTATAGCATACCCGTTTTGGGCATTTTTTGGGCGGACGAACTTGGGGACGGGAGCTTCGGGGCTTATTTTTGGCGCGGCTGTGCCGTGGCCTATTTTTGGCACACGCAGGGCACTGCAAAGTCTCGCCTCATTCCGAGTCCAGCGAACGAAGTTGGCCAGCCCCTCCCCAAGGCTATAGCCCACCCGCTTTTGGGCATTTTTGCGGACGAACTTGGGGGTGGGACCTTCGGGGCTTATTTTTTGCGGCTGTGTGGCCTATTTTTGGCACACGGAGGCGCGCAAAGTCTCGCCGCATTCCGAGTCCGGCGGACGATGTTAGCCATCCTCGCCTAGGCGATAGCCCACCCGCTTTTTGGGCATTTTTGCGGCGGATTTAACTTGGGGACGGGACCGCTGGGGCTTATTTTTGGGCGCGCTGTGCCTGGCCTATTTTTGGCACACGGAGAGTGCTCGCAAAGTCTCGCCCCATTCCGAGTCCGCGGACGAAGTTGGCCAGCCCCTCCTCCCAAGGCTATAGCCCACCCGTTTTTTTGGGCATTTTTGCGGCGGACGAACTTGGGGACGGGACCTTCGGGGGCTTATTTATGGGCGCGGCTATGCCCGCGACCTATTTTTGGCACACGGAGGGCGCTCGAAAGTCTCACCCCATTCCGAGTCCGGCGGACGAAGTGGGCCAGCCCCTCCCCCCAAGGCTATAGCCCACCCGTTTTTTGGGCATTTTTGCGGCGGAAGAACTTGGGGACGGGACCTTCGGGGGTTTATTTTTGGGCGCAGCTGTGCCCGCGGCCTATTTTTGGCACACGGAGGGCGCTCGCAAAGTCTCGCCCCATTCCCAGTCCGGCGGACGAAGTGGGCCAGCCCCTCCCCCCAAGGCTATAGCATACCCGTTTTTTGGGCATTTTTGCGGCGGACGAACTTGGGGACGGGAGCTTCGGGGGCTTATTTTTGGGCGCGGCTGTGCCCGTGGCCTATTTTTGGCACACGCAGGGCACTCGCAAAGTCTCGCCTCATTCCGAGTCCAGCGAACGAAGTTGGCCAGCCCCTCCCCCCAAGGCTATAGCCCACCCGTTTTTTTGGGCATTTTTGCGGCGGACGAACTTGGGGGTGGGACCTTCGGGGGCTTATTTTTTGGCGCGGCTGTGACCGTGGCCTATTTTTGGCACACGGAGGGCGTTCGCAAAGTCTCGCCGCATTCCGAGTCCGGCGGACGATGTTAGCCATCCCCTCGCCCCTAGGCGATAGCCCACCCGTTTTTTGGGCATTTTTGCGGCGGACGAACTTGGGGACGGGACCGTCGGGGGCTTATTTTTGGGCGCGGCTGTGCCCGCGGCCTATTTTTGGCACACGGAGAGTGCTCGCAAAGTCTCGCCCCATTCCGAGTCCGGCGGACGAAGTTGGCCAGCCCCTCCTCCCAAGGCTATAGCCCACCCGTTTTTTGGGCATTTTTGCGGCGGACGAACTTGGGGACGGGACCTTCGGGGGCTTATTTATGGGCGCGGCTATGCCCGCGACCTATTTTTGGCACACGGAGGGCGCTCGAAAGTCTCGCCCCATTCCGAGTCCGGCGGACGAAGTGGGCCAGCCCCTCCCCCCAAGGCTATAGCCCACCCGTTTTTTGGGCATTTTTGCGGCGGAAGAACTTGGGGACGGGACCTTCGGGGGCTTATTTTTGGGCGCAGCTGTGCCCGCGGCCTATTTTTGGCACACGGAGGGCGCTCGCAAAGTCTCGCCCCATTCCGAGTCCGGCGGACGAAGTGGGCCAGCCCCTCCCCCCAAGGCTATAGCATACCCGTTTTTTGGGCATTTTTGCGGCGGACGAACTTGGGGACGGGAGCTTCGGGGGCTTATTTTTGGGCGCGGCTGTGCCCGTGGCCTATTTTTGGCACACGCAGGGCGGTCGCAAAGTCTCGTCTCATTCCGAGTCCAGCGAACGAAGTTGGCCAGCCCCTCCCCCCAAGGCTATAGCCCACCCGTTTTTTTGGGCATTTTTGCGGCGGACGAACTTGGGGGTGGGACCTTCGGGGGCTTATTTTTTGGCGCGGCTGTGACCGTGGCCTATTTTTGGCACACGGAGGGCGTTCGCAAAGTCTCGCCGCATTCCGAGTCCGGCGGACGATGTTAGCCATCCCCTCGCCCCTAGGCGATAGCCCACCCGTTTTTTGGGCATTTAACTTGGGGACGGGGCGGGGCGCGGCTGTGCCTGGCCTATTTTTGGCACACGGAGAGTGCTCGCAGTCTCGCCCCATTCCGAGTCCGCGGAGTTGGCCAGCCCTCCTCCCAAGGCTATAGCCCACCCGCTTTTGGGCATTTTTGGCGGACGAACTTGGGGACGGGACCTTCGGGGGCTGATTTATGGGCGCGGCTATGCCCGCGACCTATTTTTGGCACACGGAGGGCGCTGCAAAGTCTCGCCCCATTCCCAGTCCGGCGGATTTGCAGTGGGCCAGCCCTCCCCAAGGCTATAGCCCACCCGCTGGGCATTTTTGCGGCGGACGAACTTGGAGACGGGACCTTCGGGGGATTATTTTTGGGTGCGGCTGTGCCCGCGGCCTATTTTTGGCACACGGAGGGCGCTCGCAAAGTCTCGCCCCATTCCGAGTCCGGTGGACGAACTTGGCATGCCCCTCCACCCAAGGCTATAGCCCACCCGTTTTTTGGGCATTTTTGCGTCGGACGAACTTGGGGACGGGACCTTCGGCTGCTTATTTTTGGGTGCGGCTGTGCCAGCGGCCTATTTTTGGCACACAGAGGCCGCTCGCAAAGTCTCGCCCCATTCCGAGCCCGGCGGACAAACTTGGCCAGCCCCTCCCCCCAAGGCTATAGCCCACCCATTTTTTGGGCATTTTTGCGGCGGACGAACTTGGGGATGGGACCTTTCGGGGGCTTATTTTTGGGTGCGGCTGCACCCGCGGCCTATTTTTGGTACACGGAGGGCGCTCGCAAAGTCTGGCCCCATCCCGAGACCGGCGGACGAACTTGGCCAGCCCCTCCCCCCAAGGCTATATCCCACCCGTTTTTTGGGCATTTTTGCGGCAGACAAACATGGGGACGGGACCTTCGGGGGCTTATTTTTTGGCGCGGCTGTGCCCGCGTCCTATTTTTGGCACAGGGAGGGTGCTCGCAAAGTCTCGCCCCATTCCTAGTCCGGCGGACGAAGTTGGCCAGCCCCTCCCCCCAAGGCTATAGCCCACCCGTTTTTTGGGCATCGGGACATTCGGGGGCTTATTTTTGTTAGCGGCTGTGCCCGTGGCCTATTTTTGGCACACGGAGAGTGCTCGCAAAGTCTAGCCCCATTCCGAGTCCGGCGGACGAAGTGGGCCAGCCCCTGCCCCCAAGGCTATAGCCAACCCGTTTTTTGGGCATTTTTGCGGCGGACGAACTTGGGACGGCACCTTCGGGGGCATATTTTTTGGCGAGGCTGTGCCCGCGGCCTATTTTTGGCACACGGAGGGCACTCGCAAAGTGTCGCCCCATTCCGAGTCCGGCGGACGAAGTGGGCCAGCCCCTCCCCCCAAGGCTATAGCCCACCCGTTTTTTGGGCATTTTTGCGGCGGAAGAACTTGGGGACGGGACCTTCGGGGGCTTATTTTGGGTACGGCTGTGCCCGTGGCCTATTTTTGGCACACAGAGGGCACTCGCAAAGTCTCGCCCCATTCCGAGTCCGGCGGACGAAGTTGGCCAGCCCCTCCCCCCAAGGCTATAGCCCACCCGTTTTTTGGGCATTTTTGCGGCGGACGAACTTGGAGACGGGACCTTCGGGGGATTATTTTTGGGTGCGGCTGTGTCCGAGGCCTATTTTTGGCACACGGAGGGCGCTCGCAAAGTCTCGCCCCATTCCGAGTCCGGCGGACGAAGTTGGCCATCCCCTCCCCCCAAGGCTATAGCCTACCCGTTTTTTGGGCATTTTTGCGGCGGACGAACTTGGGGACGGGACCTTCGGGGGCTTATTTTTTTGCGCGGCTGCGCCCGCGGCCTATTTTTGGCACATGGAAGGCACTCGCAATGTGACGCCCCATTCCGAGTCCGGCGGACGAACTTGGCCAGCCCCTCCACCCAAGGCTATAGCCCACCCGTTTTTTGGGCATTTTTGCGGCGGACGAACTTGGGGACGGGACCTTCGGGTGCTTATTTTTGGGCGCGGCTGTGCCAGCGGCCTATTTTTGGCACACGGAGGCCGCTCGCAAAGTCTCGCCCCATTCCAAGCCCGGCGGACAAACTTGGCCAGCCCCTCCCCCCAAGGCTATGGCCCACCCATTTTTTGGGCATTTTTGCGGCGGACGAACATGGGGATGGGACCTTCGGGGGCTTATTTTTGGGTGCGGCTGCACCCGCGGCCTATTTTTGGTACACGGAGCGTGCTCGCAAAGTCTGGCCCCATTCCGAGACCGGCGGATGAACTTGGCTAGCCCCTCCCCCCAAGGCTATATCCCACCCGTTTTTTGGGCATTTTTGCGGCAGACAAACATGGGGACTGGACCTTCGGGGGCTTATTTTTGGGCACGGCTGTGCCCGTGGCCTATTTTTGGCACGCGGAGGGTGCTCGCAAAGTCTCGCCCCATTCCTATTCCGGCGGACGAAGTTGGCCAGCCCCTCCTCCCAAGGCTATAGCCCACCCGTTTTTTGGGCATTTTTGCGGCGGACGAACTTGGGGACGGGACATTCGGGGGCTTATTTTTGTTCGCGGCTGTGCCCGTGGCCTATTTTTGGCACACGGAGGGCGCTCGCAAAGTCTCGCTCCATTCCGAGTGCGGCGGACGAAGTGGGCCAGCCCCTGCCCCCAAGGCTATAGCCAACCCGTTTTTTGGGTATTTTTGCGGCGGACGAACTTGGGGACGGGACCTTCGGGGGCTTATTTTTTTGCGCGGCTTTGCCCAGATCCTATTTTTGGCACACGGAGCACGCTCGCAAGGTTTCACCCCATTCCAAGCCCGGCGGACGAACTTGGCCAGCCTCTCCCCTCAAGGCTATAGCCCACCCGTTTTTTGAGCATTTTTGCGGCAGACAAACATGGGGACGGGACCTTCGGGCACTTATTTTTGGGCACGGCTGTACCCACAGCCTATTTTTGGCACACGGAGGGTTCTCGCAAAGACTCGCGCCATTCCGAGTCCGGCGGACGAAGTAGGCCATCCCCTCCCCCCAAGGCTATAGCCCACCCGTTTTTTGGGCATTTTTGCGGCGGACGAACTTGGGGACGGGATCTTCGGGGGCTTATTTTTGGACGCGGCTGTGCCTGCGGCCTATTTTTGGCACACGGAGGGTGCTCACAAAGTCTCGCCCCATTCCTAGTCCGGCAGACGAAGTAGGCCAGCCCCTCCCCCCAAGGCTATAGCCCACCCGTTTTTTGGGCATTTTTGCGGCGGACGAACTAGGGGACGGGACATTCGGGGGCTTATTTGTGGGCGCGGCTGTGCCCACGGCCTATTTTTGGCACACGGAGGGCGCTCGCAAAGTCTCGCCCCATTCCGAGTCCGGCGGACGAAGTAGGCCATCCCCTCCCCCCAAGGCTATAGCCCACCCGTTTTTTGGGCATTTTTGCGGCGGACGAACTTGGGGACGGGATCTTCGGGGGCTTATTTTTGGGTGCGGCTGTGCCTGCGGCCTATTTTTGGCACACGGAGGGTGCTCACAAAGTCTCGCCCCATTCCTAGTCCGGCAGACGAAGTAGGCCAGCCCCTCCCCCCAAGGCTATAGCCCACCCGTTTTTTGGGCATTTTTGCGGCGGACAAACTAGGGGACGGGACATTCGGGGGCTTATTTTTGGGCGCGGCTGTGCCCACGGCCTATTTTTGGCATACGGAGGGCGCTTACAAAGTCTCGCCCCATTCCGAGTCCGGCGGACGAAGTTGGCCATCCCCTCCCCCCAAGGCTATAGCCCACCCATTTTTTGGGCATTTTTGCGGCGGACGAACAAGGGGACGGGACAATTGGGGGCTTATTTTTGGGCGCGGCTGTGCCCGCGGCCTATTTTTGGCACACGGAGGGCGCTCGCAAAGTCTCCCCCATTCCTAGTCCGGCGGACGAAGTTGGCCAGCCCCTCCCCCAAGGCTATAGCCCACCCGTTTTTTTGGCATTTTTGCGGCTGACGAAGTTGGGGACGGGACCTTAGGGGGCTTATTTTTGGGCGCGGCTGTGCCCGCGGCCTATTTTTGGCACACGGAGGGTGCTCGCAAAGTCTCACCCCAGTCCTAGTCCGGCGGACGAAGTAGGCCAGCCCCTCCCCCCAAGGCTATAGCCCACCCGTTTTTTGGGCATTTTTGCGGCGGAATAACTTGGGGACGGGACCTTCGGGGGCTTATTTTTGGCCGCGGCTGTGCCCGCAGCCTATTTTTGGCACACGGAGGGTGCTCGAAAAGTCTCGCCACATTCCGAGTCCGGCGGACGAAGTGGGCCAGCCCCTCCCCCCATGGCTATAGCCCACCCATTTTTTGGGCATTTTTGCGGCGGAAGAACTTGGGGACGGGACCTTCGGGGGCTTATTTTTGGGCGCGGCTGTGCCCGCAGCCTATTTTTGGCACACGGAGGGCGCTCACAAAGTCTCGCCCCATTCCGAGTCCGGCGGACGAAGTTGGCCAGCCCCTCCCCCCAAGGCTATAGCCCACCCATTTTTTGGGCATTTTTGCGGCGGACGAACTTGGAGACGGGACCTTCGGGGGATTATTTTTGGGTACGGCTGTGCCCGCGGCCTATTTTTGGCATACGGAGGGCACTCGCAATGTCTCGCCCCATTCCGAGTCCGGCGGACGAAGTGGGCCATCCCCTCCCCCCAAGGCTATAGACTACCCGTTTTTTGGGCATTTTTGCGGCGGACGAACTTGGGGACGGGACCTTAGGGGGCTTATTTTTGGGAGCGGCTGTGCCCGCGGCCTATTTTTGGCACACGGAGGGTGGTTGCAAAGTCTCACCCCAGTCCTAGTCCGGCGGACGAAGTAGGCCAGCCCCTCCCCCCAAGGCTATAGCCCACCCGTTTTTTGGGCATTTTTGCGGCGGAAGAACTTGGGGACGGGACCTTCGGGGGCTTATTTTTGGGCGCGGCTGTGCCCGCGGCCTATTTTTGGCACACGGAGGGTGCTCGCAAAGTCTCGCCACATTCCGAGTCCGGCGGACGAAGTGGGCCAGCCCCTCCCCCCAAGGCTATAGCCCACCCGTTTTTTGGGCATTTTTGCGGCGGAAGAACTTGGGGACGGGACCTTCGGGGCTTATTTTTGGGCGCGGCTGTGCCCGCGGCCTATTTTTGGCACACGGAGGGCGCTCGCAAAGTCTCGCCCCATTCCGAGTCCGGCGGACGAAGTTGGCCAGCCCCTCCCCCCAAGGCTATAGCCCACCCGTTTTTTGGGCATTTTTGCGGCGGACGAACTTGGAGACGGGACCTTCGGGGGATTATTTTTGGGTACGGCTGTGCCCGCGGCCTATTTTTGGCATACGGAGGGCACTCGCAATGTCTCGCCCCATTCCGAGTCCGGCGGACGAAGTTGGCCATCCCCTCCCCCCAAGGCTATAGACTACCCGTTTGTTGGGCATTTTTGCGGACGAACTTGGGGGGACGGGCTTATTTTTGGGCGCGGCTGTGCCCGCGGCCTATTTTTGGCACACGGAGGGTGCTCGCAAAGTCTCGCCACATTCCGAGTCCGGCGGACGAAGTGGGCCAGCCCCTCCCCCCAAGGCTATAGCCCACCCGTTTTTTGGGCATTTTTGAGGCGGAAGAACTTGGGGACGGGACCTTCGGGGGCTTATTTTTGGGCGCGGCTGTGCCCGTTGCCTATTTTTGGCACACGGAGGGCGCTCGCAAAGTCTCGCCCCATTCCGAGTCCGGCGGACGAAGTTGGCCAGCCCCTCCCCCCAAGGCTATAGCCCACCCATTTTTTGGGCATTTTGCGGCGGACGAACTTGGAGACGGGACCTTCGGGGGATTATTTTTGGGTACGGCTGTGCCCGCGGCCTATTTTTGGCATACGGAGGGCACTCGCAATGTCTCGCCCCATTCCGAGTCCGGCGGACGAAGTTGGCCATCCCCTCCCCCCAAGGCTATAGACTACCCGTTTGTTGGGCATTTTTGCGGCGGACGAACTTGGGGACGGGACCTTCGGGCGATTATTTTTTTGCGCGGCTGTGCCCGTGGCCTATTTTTGGCACATGGAGGACGCTCGCAATGTGACGCCCCATTCCGAGTCCGGCGGACGAACCTGGCCAGCCCCTCCACCCAAGGCTATAGCCCACCCGTTTTTTGGGCATTTTTGCGGCGGAAGAATTGGGGACGGGACCTTCGGGGGATTATTTTTGGGCGCGACTGTGCCCGCGGCCTATTTTTGGCACACGGAGGGCGCTTACAAAGTCTCGCCCCATTCCGAGTCCGGCGGACGAAGTTGGCCATCCCCTCCCCCCAAGGCTATAGCCCACCCGTTTTTTGGGCATTTTTGCGGCGGACGAACTAGGGGACGGGACATTCGGGGGCTTATTTTTGGGCGCGGCTGTGCCCGCGGCCTATTTTTGGCAAACGGAGGGCGCTCGCAAAGTCTCGCCCCATTCCGAGTCCGGCGGACGAAGTGGGCCAGCCCCTCCCCCCAAGGCTATAGCCCACCCGTTTTTTGGGCATTTTTGCGGCGGAAGAACTTGGGGACGGGACCTTCGGGGGCTTATTTTTGGGCGCGGCTGTGCCCGCGGACTATTTTTGGCACACGGAGGGCGCTTAAAAAGTCTCGCCCCATTCCGAGTCCGGCGGACGAAGTTGGCCATCCCCTCCCCCAAGGCTATAGCCCACCCGTTTTTTGGGCATTTTTGCGGCGGACAAACTAGGGGACGGGACATTTGGTGGCTTATTTTTGGGCGCGGCTGTGCCCGCGGCCTATTTTTGGCACATGGAGGGGTCTCGCAAAGTCTCGCCCCATTCCGAGTCCGGCGGACGAAGTGGGCCAGCCCCTCCCCCCAAGGCTATAGCCCACCCGTTTTTTGGGCATTTTTGCGGCGGAAGAACTTGGGGACGGGACCTTCGGGGGATTATTTTTGGGCGCGGCTGTGCCCGCGGCCTATTTTTTGCACACGGAGGGCGCTCGCAATGTCTCGCCCCATTTCGAGTCCGGCGGACGAAGTTGGCCAGCCCCTCCCCCCAAGGCTATAGCCCACCCATTTTTTGGTCATTTTTGCGGCGGACGAACTAGGAGACGGGACCTTCGGGGGATTATTTTTGGGTACAGCTGTGCCCGCGGCCTATTTTTGGCATACAGAGGGCGCTCGCAAAGTCTTGCCCCATTCCGAGTCCGGCGGACGAAGTTGGCCATCCCCTCCCCCCAAGGCTATAGCCTACCCGTTTTTTGGGCATTTTTGGGGCGGACGAACTTGGGGACGGGACCTTCGGGGGCTTATTTTTTTGCGCGGCTGTGCCCGCGGCCTATTTTTGGCACATGGAGGGCGCTCGCAATGTGACGCCCCATTCCGAGCCCGGCGGACAAACTTGGCCAGCCCCTCCCCCCAAGGCTATAGCCCATCCATTTTTTGGGCATTTTTGCGGCGGACGAACTTTGGGATGGGACCTTCGGGGGCTTATTTTTGGGTGCGGCTGCAGCCGCGGCCTATTTTTGGTACACGGAAGGCGCTCGCAAAGTCTGGCCCCATTCCGAGACCGGCTGACGAACTTGGCCAGCCCCTCCCCCCAAGGCTATAGCCCACCCGTTTTTTGGGCATTTTTGCGGCGGACGAACTTGGGGACGGGACTTTCGAGAGCTTATTTTTGGGCGTGGCTGTGCCCGCCGTCTATTTTTGGTACACGGAGGGTGCTCGCAAAGTCTCGCCCCATTCCGAGCCCGGCGGACGAACTTGGCCAGCCCCTCCCCCCAAGGCTATAGCCCACCCGTTTTTGGGCATTTTTCTGGCGGACGAACTTGGGGACGGGAGCTTCGGGCTCTTATTTTTGGCCATGGCAGTGCCCGCGGCCTATTTTTGGCACACGGAGGGCGCTCGCAAAGTCTCGCCCCATTCCGAGTCCGGCGGACGAACTTGGCCAGCCCCTCCCCCCAAGGCTATAGCCCACCCGTTTTTTGGGCATTTTTGCGGCGGACGAACTTGGGGACGGGACCTTCGGGCGCTTATTTTTGGGCGCGGCTGTGCCTGCGGCCTAATTTTGGCACATGGAGGGCACTCGGAAAGTCTCACCCCATTCCGAGTCCGGCGGACGAACTTGGCCAGCCCCTCCCCCCAAGGCTATAGCCCACCTGTTTTTTGGGCATTTTGGCGGCGGAAGAACTTGGGGACGGGACCTTCGGGCTCTTATTTTTGGGCGCGGCTGTGTCCGCAGCCTATTTTTGGCACACGGAGGGTGCTCACAAAGTCTCGCCTCATTCCGAGCCCGGCGGACGAACTTAGCCAGCCCCTCCCCCCAAGTCTATAGCCCACCCGTTTTTTGGGCATTTTTGCGGCGGACGAACTCGGGGACGGGACCTTCGGAGGCTTATTTTTGGGCACGGCTGTGCCCGCGGCCTATGTTTGGCATATGGAGGGTGCTTACAAAGTCTCGCCCCATTCCGAGTCCGGCGGACGAAGTTGGCCATCCCCTCCCCCCAAGGCTATAGCCCACCTGTTTTTTGGGCATTTTTGCGGCGGACGAACTTGGGGACGGGACCTTCGGGGGCTTATTTTTTTGCGCAACTGTGCCCGCGGCCTATTTTTGGCACATGGAGGGAACTCGGAGAGTCTCACCCCAATCTGAGTCTGGCGGACGAACTTGGCCAGCCCCTCCCCCCAAGGCTATAGCCCACCCGTTTTTTGGGCATTTTTGCGGCGGACGAACTTGGGGACGGGACCTTTGGGCGCTTATTTTTGGGCGCGGCTGTGCCCGCGGCCTATTTTTGGCACATGGAGGGCACTCGGAAAGTCTCACCCCATTCCGAGTCCGGCGGACGAACTTGGCCAGCCCCTCCCCCCAAGGCTATAGCCCACCCGTTTTTTGGGCATTTTGGCGGCGGAAGAACTTGGGGACGGGACCTTCGGGCTCTTATTTTTGGGCGCGGCTGTGTCCATGGCCTATTTTTGGCACACGGAGGGTGCTCACAAAGTCTCGCCTCATTCCGAGCCCGGCGGACGAACTTAGCCAGCCCCTCCCCCCAAGGCTATAGCCCACCCGTTTTTTGGGCATTTTTGCGGCGGACGAACTCGGGGACGGGACCTTCGGAGGCTTATTTTTGGGCACGGCTGTGCCCGCGGCCTATGTTTGGCATATGGAGGGTGCTTACAAAGTCTCGCCCCATTCCGAGTCCGGCGGACGAAGTTGGCCATCCCCTCCCCCCAAGGCTATAGCCCACCCGTTTTTTGGGGATTTTTGCGGCGGACGAACTTGGGGACGGGACCTTCGGGGGCTTATTTTTTTGCGCAGCTGTGCCCGCGGCCTATTTTTGGCACATGGAGGGCACTCGGAGAGTCTCACCCCATTCCGAGTCCGGCGGACGAACTTGGCCAGCCCCTCCCCCCAAGGCTATAGCCCACCCGTTTTGTGGGTATTTTTGCGGCGGATGAACTTGGGGATGGGACCTTCGGGCACTTATTTTTGGGCGCGGCTGTGCCCACGGCCTATTTTTGGTTCACGGAGGGCACTCGCAAAGTCTCGCCCCATTCCGAATCCGGCGGACGAGCTTGGCCAGCCCCTTCCCCCAAGGCTATAGCCCACCCGTTTTTTGGGCATTTTTGCGGCGGACGAACTTGGGGACGGGACCTTCGGTCAATTATTTTTGGGCGCGGCTGTGGCCTCGGCCTATTTTTGGCACACGGAGGGCGCTTGTAAAGTCTCGCCCCATTCCGAGTCCGGCGGACGAACTTGGCCAGCCCCTCCCCCCAAGGCTATAGCCCACCCGTTTTTTGGGAATTTTTGCGGCGGACGAACTTCGGGACGGGACCGTCGGGTGCTTATTTTTGGGCGCGGCAGTGCCCGCGGCCTATTTTTGGCACACGGAGGGCACTCGCAGAGTCTCGCCCCATTCCGAGTCCGGCGGACGAAGTTGGCCAGCCCCTCCCCCCAAGGCTATAGCCCACCCGTTTTTGGGCATTTTTCTGGCGGACGAACTTGGGGATGGGACATTCAGGTGCTTATTTTTGGGCGTGGCTGTGCCCGCCGTCTATTTTTGGTACACGGAGGGTGCTCGCAAAGTCTCGCCCCATTCCGAGCCCGGCGGACGAACTTCGCCAGCCCCTCCCCCCAAGGCTATAGCCCACCCGTTTTTTGGGCATTTTTGCGGCGGACGAACTTGGGGACGGGACTTTCGAGAGCTTATTTTTGAGCGCGGCTGTGCCCGCGGCCTATTTTTGGCACACGGAGGGCACTCGCAATGTGACACCCCATTCCGAGTCCGGCGGACGAACTTGGCCAACCCCTCCCCCCAAGGCTATAGCCCACCCGTTTTTTGGGAATTTTTGCGGCGGACGAACTTCGGGACGGGACCGTCGGGTGCTTATTTTTGGGCGCGGCAGTGCCCGCGGCCTATTTTTGGCACACGGAGGGCACTCGCAGAGTCTCGCCCCATTCCGAGTCCGGCGGACGAAGTTGGCCAGCCCCTCCCCCAAGGCTATAGCCCACCCGTTTTTGGGCATTTTTCTGGCCGACGAACTTGGGGATGGGACATTCAGGTGCTTATTTTTGGGCGTGGCTATGCCCGCCATCTATTTTTGGTACACGGAGGGTGCTCGCAAAGTCTCGCCCCATTCCGAGCCCGGCGGACGAACTTCGCCAGCCCCTCCCCCCAAGGCTATAGCCCACCCGTTTTTTGCGCATTTTGGCGGCGGTCGAACTTGGGGACGGGACTTTTGGGCTCTTATTTTTGGTCGCGGCTGTGCCCGTGGCCTATTTTTGGCACACGGAGGGTGCTCGCAAAGTCTCGCCCCATTCCGAGCCCAGCGGACGAACTTGGCAAGCCCCTCCCCCCAAGGCTATAGCCCACCCATTTTTTGGGCATTTTTGCGGCGGACGAACTTGGGGACGGGACATTCGGGTGCTTATTTTTGGGTGTGGCTGTGCCCGCCGTCTATTTTTGGTACACGGAGGGTGCTCGCAAAGTCTCGCCCCATTCCGAGCCCGGCGGAAGAACTTCGCCAGCCCCTTCCGCCAAGGCTATATGTCACGGCCCGATCTGTTCCCACGCTAAGCCGTGCGGCCTTAGGCGCCAAATTCGCACTCTCTTGGCCCTAAGTCAGCCTTATACCCAAATCCGTTGCTGGATTCAAGAAGCAGAAAGAGGATTCACTCTAACTCACTAAGGATGGGAGGAAATAACATATACTGCTCGATAGAATGCTTACAAAGCAATGTGTGCTGGAATTGTATATTGCTTCCTATTTCTTTTTGCCAAATGAGGCCCTCTTCTATTGATAGAGTACAAGGAAGTATCTAGAGAGTCTCTAGAGTTATCACAACTACCACCTAAACACATTAATTACATAGGAAATATCTACATGCTCTACACAAGTCTCCATAGCTCTAGAATTCTCCATGGGCCAGGCCATGTGGAGGCTTGGGCCGTGACATTCTCCCCCACCTATTCCGGAGACGTCCTCGTCGACTCGCTGTGGAAGGCTTTGATCTTGTCTTGGAACTGCCACAAATCGTTTGCGGCCTCCCAACTTGTTTCGCTCTCGGGTAGTCCCTTCCATTTGACTAAGTACTCTTGGCACGGCGGAAAACTCTTCTTCCGAACCACACGGTCTGCCAAAATGGTCTCCACTTCCTTGTCATATACCCTTGTGTTGCCGAGTGGAGGGCGCTTGGATTCACCCCTTTTCGGATCTTCCATATCCCCATGGTATGGCTTCAAGGAACTCACGTGGAAGACCGGATGAAGTTTTCGCCAAGAGGGTAACTCTAGCTTGTACGACACACTGCCGACCCTCTTGATGATGGGAAATGGCCCCTCGTATTTCCGGATGAGGCCCTTGTGCAGCGAACGTGTAGACTTGTGCTGGGCCGGAACGATCTTGACTAGCACCATGTCCCCCACGTTGAACTCCAAGTGTCTACGCTTGCTGTCCGCCCATTTCTTCATCCGCTTGGTCGCTTTGTCGAGGTGCGCTCGTGCTATGTCCGTTTGCTCATGCCACGACTTAGCCACTTTATATGCTGCAGGACACCTCCCGGTATAGCTCGTGATGAGCGTGTGTGGCGTAAGCGGCTGCTGTCCCATGATCACCTCGAAAGGGCTCCTCGATGTAGCTTCGCTCCGCTGCAAGTTGTAGGAAAATTGGGCCACGTCCAGCAACTTTGCCCAATCATGCTGGTTGGCGCTCACAAAATGCCGCAAGTACAGCTCCAGCAAGGCATTCACCCTCTCCGTTTGCCCATCGGTTTGTGGATGAAAGCTCGTAGAAAAGTGCAGCACCGACCCCATAAGCTTGAACAACTCAGTCCAAAACCTCCCCGTAAACCGGCTGTCGCGGTCGCTAATGATGGATTTCGGAAGTCCCCAATACTTCACCACGTGCCTAAAGAAAAACTTGGCTGTGTCCTCCGCTGTGCACTCCTTCGGGGCGGGAATGAAAGTGGCGTATTTCGAGAATCTGTCCACCACTACAACAATAGTCGCAAACCCCTCCGATTTTGGAAGACAAGTGATGAAATCCATCGATATACTCTCCCACGGTCGATCCGGGGTGGGCAGTGGCTCAAGCAACCCCGCGGGACATTGTTGCTCTGTTTTGTCCTGTTGGCATACTAAGCATGTCCGCATGAACTGCTCCACTTCATCCCGCATCTGAGGCCAATAGTATGCCGACTCAAGCAATGCCCGTGTCCGCCTTTGTCCCGGGTGTCCAGCCCACTTCGTATCATGACACTCCTTGATCAAGTTCCGCCAAGAGTTTCCCCACTTCGGAACATAGACACGCCGTCCCTTAGTGTATAAAAGGCCATCTTCGACCCAAAACCTCTTCGATTTCCCCTGTTGCACGAGAGAAACCAGCTGCTTGGCCAAGGGATCATGCTCCGTTCCCTCCTTGATGAGTGCAAGAAGCTCTCCTTGTATCCGACTCATGGTAGTAAGCTCGGCCTTCCGACTCAAGGCGTCCGCTACCAAATTAGCCTTTCCTCGCAAAGCCTCCAGCACAATCTTGTGGTCTACTTCCCTTCGTGGAGGCAACCACTTTAGCAACTCGGGTGGCATTATGTCCTTATACTCCTCAAGGACTTGGCCTACCGCCTCCGGTATGGGCTCCATAGATATAGCGTCCTTCCCGTCACCGACCTCATGAATGGTGGCGAGAAATGTGTCCTCATGCTGCTTGCAACCTTTGCTGATTTGCATGGCAGAAAGTTGGCCTGGTGGTGTGGCCTTACTCGTGGTCGGGACCAAGCATGGGGCTCCCTCTAGGATACACATTGAGTTGTACCTCGGAAGTGGCACCGCATTGAACTGTCGCAAAAATTCCATGCCCAAAACAAGTGTAAAATCATCCAAAGGTACAACCGAGAAATTGGCCTTACCTCGCCAAGGGCCTAGGTGTAGCTCCACATCTCGCGCCACCCCGCTAAGTGGTTTGGCCTCTGAATTCACCGTCTTGAGCCAGCCATCCGATTTCTCAACCTTGAGTCCAAGCCGCTTGGCTTCATCCACCTTGATGAAGTTGTGGGATGCTCCCGTGTCAATCAAGGCTTGGGTTTGCTTTCCATTGATCGTAGCTTCAACGTGCATGAGCGACTTGTCCTGCACCTTGGCTGGAATTGGCTTGGCATTTAGCGCATTGAAGAGTTGGAGACAACCCATGTTGGCGGCATCTGCTGGTGGTGCCTCCGGTTGCTTCTCCCCGGTCTCGCTAAACATGGCGTTGAAAGCCTTCTTCTTTGGGCAGTCCCGCACCCAATGGTCCCCATCGCAAAGGAAGCAATTGTGTTTCCGCTTAGCCTCCTTCTTGCCATCCTTCGAACCATCCTTTGGGCCATCCTTCTTTTGTGGCTTATCCTTGCCATCATGGTGCGGCTTATCACCCTTCACTCCCCCACCTTTGCCATGTTGTGGCTTATCATCCTTCTTCGGCTTGGAAGACTCACCCTTCCGGAATTCCACAAGCGTGTCAGCCTCGGTGAGGGCTGTAGAGATGTCACTCACTTGGCGCCGCTGCAACTCCCGTTGTGCCCACGGCTGGAGTCCCTCCATGAAGTTGAACAGCAAATCATCCATGTTCATGTTGTCGATTTGGAGCATGAGCTTTGAGAATTCATCGACATACTTTGAGATAGGCCCCGTGTGCTTCAGCTCCCACATCTTCTTACGAGCCTCATATGCCACATTCCCTGGATAGAATTGCCTCTTGAGCTCGCACTTCAGCAAGTCCCATGTGTTGATGATGCACGTCCCACGCACAATCTCTGCATGCTTCCGCTGCCACCAAGTGGTCGCGTGATCCTCAAGGTACCCGGTCGCAATGTTCACCTTCTCTTGCTCACCTTGGATGTTCGTGGCCTCGAAGTACCTCTCCATGGACCACAAGAAGTTCTCGATCTCCTGGGCATCCCTCTTGCCTCCGTACCTCCTTGGCCTCGGAACCTCAACCCTCATTGGAGGTGCGGCATTGGTGTTGAGCACCCCGCTGGCCACCGCCTTCTTGCAAAGCGCCCAATCCATCTTAGTCTCTTCAAGGCCCGTGTGAAGCTCCTCCACTTGAGCCCTTAGTGCCTCAATAGAGTTCAGAACCACTGCTTGGAACTCCTCAAGGCTTTGGCGTTGCGCCACCACATCTTGGCTTAGATCGCCCATCCGCTCACAAAGATCATCCACCTCCTCCATCTTTTGCTCAAAGATCTCAAGGCGCTCTTTAATCTCGGCGACAGCAATCTCCCCACGGACAACCCGATTCTCCAAGGCGTTGAGCAAGTCCACTGACTTCTCCTTGCTGTTTTTCCCCTTCTTTGCATTGGGGTTAGGCTCCCTCCCCCTTTGGTCATCATGAGTGCTCTCCGACATCCTTCCTTTCGAACAACGCAACTATCCACGAGTGTAGATGGCTCTGATACCAACTGTCACGGCCCGATCTGTTCCCACGCTAAGCCGTGCGGCCTTAGGCGCCAAATTCGCACTCTCTTGGCCCTAAGTCAGCCTTACACCCAAATCCGTTGCTGGATTCGAGAAGCAGAAAGAGGATTCACTCTAACTCACTAAGGATGGGAGGAAATAACATATACTGCTCGATAGAATGCTTACAAAGCAATGTGTGCTGGAATTGTATATTGCTTCCTATTTCTTTTTGCCAAATGAGGCCCTCTTCTATTGATAGAGTACAAGGAAGTATCTAGAGAGTCTCTAGAGTTATCACAACTACCACCTAAACACATTAATTACATAGGAAATATCTACATGCTCTACACAAGTCTCCATAGCTCTAGAATTCTCCATGGGCCAGGCCATGTGGAGGCTTGGGCCGTGACATATAGGCCACCCGTTTTTTGGGCATTTTTGCGGCGGACGAACTTGGGGACGGGACATTCGGGCACTTATTTTTGGGCGTGGCTGTGCCCGCCATCTATTTTTGGTACACGGAGGGTGCTCGCAAAGTCTCGCCCCATTCCGAGCCCGGCGGACGAACTTCGCCAGCCCCTCCCCCCAAGGCTATAGCCCACCCGTTTTTTGGGCATTTTTGCGGCGGACGAACTTGGGGACGGGACCTTTGGGAGCTTATTTTTGGGCGCGGCTGTGCCCGTGCCTATTTTTGGCACACGGAGGGCCCTGGCAAAGTCTCGCCCCATTCCGAGTCCGGCGGACGAACTTGGCCAGCCCCTCCCCCCAAGGCTATAGCCCACCCGTTTTTTGGTCATTTTTGCGGCGGACGAACTTGGGGACGGGACCTTCGGGGGCTTATTTTGGGGAGAGGCTGTGCCCGCGGCCTATTTTTAGTACACGAAGGGCGCTCGCAATGTGGCGCCCCATTCCGAGTCCGGCGGACGAAGTTGGCCAGCCCCTCCCCCCAAGGCTATAGCCCACCCGTTTTTTGGGCATTTTTGCGGCGGACGAACTTGGGGACGGGACCTTCGGTCAATTATTTTTGGGCGCGGCTGTACCCGTGGCCTATTTTTGGCACACGGAGGGTGCTCGCAAAGTCTCGCCCCATTCCGAGTCCGGCAGACAAACTTGGCCAGCACCTCCCCCCAAGGCTATAGGCCACCCGTTTTTTGGGCATTTTTGCGGGGGACGAACTTGGGGACGGGACATTCGGGCACTTATTTTTGGGCGTGGCTGTGCCCACCGTCTATTTTTGGTACACGGAGGGTGCTCGCAAAGTCTCACCCCATTCCGAGCCCGGCGGACGAACTTCGCCAGCCCCTCCCCCCAAGGCTATAGCCCACCCATTTTTTGGGCATTTTTGCGGCAGACGAACTTGGGGACGGGACCTTCGGGGGCTTATTTTTGGGCACGGCTGTGCCCGCGGCCTAATTTTGGCACACGTAGGGTGCTCGAAAAGTCTCGCCCCATTCCGAGTCCGGCGGACGAACTTGGCCAGCCCCTCCCCCCAAGGCTATAGCCCACCCGTTTTTTGGGCATTTTTGCGGCGGACGAACTTGGGGACGGGACCTTCGGTCAATTATTTTTGGGCGCGGCTGTACCCGTGGCCTATTTTTGGCACACGGAGGGTGCTCGCAAAGTCTCGCCCCATTCCGAGTCCGGCAGACAAACTTGGCCAGCACCTCCCCCCAAGGCTATAGGCCACCCGTTTTTTGGGCATTTTTGCGGGGGACGAACTTGGGGACGGGACATTCGGGCACTTATTTTTGGGCGTGGCTGTGCCCACCGTCTATTTTTGGTACACGGAGGGTGCTCGCAAAGTCTCACCCCATTCCGAGCCCGGCGGACGAACTTCGCCAGCCCCTCCCCCCAAGGCTATAGCCCGCCCGTTTTTTGGGCATTTTTGCGGCGGAAGAACTTGGGGACGGGAACTTCGGGGGCTTATTTTTGGGCGCGGCTGTGGCCACCGTCTATTTTTGGTACACGGAGGGTGCTCGCAAAGTCTCGCCCCATTCCGAGCCCGGCGGACGAACTTCGCCAGCACCTTCCACCAAGGCTATAGCCCACCCGTTTTCTGGGCATTTTTGCGGCGGACGAACTTGGGAACGGGACCTTCGGTCAATTATTTTTGGGCGCGGCTGTGGCCTCGGACTATTTTTGGCACATGGAGGGCGCTCATAAAGTCTCACCCCATTCCGAGTCCGGCGGACGAACTTGGCCAGCCCCTCCCCCCAAGGCTATAGCCCACCCGTTTTTTGGGCATTTTTGCGGCGGACGAACTTGGGGACGGGACTTTCGGGAGGTTATTTTTGGGCGCGGCTGTGCCCGTGACCTATTTTGGCACACGGAGGGCGCTCGCAAAGTCTCGCCCCATTCCGAGTCCGGCGGACGAAGTTGGCCAGCCCCTCCCCCCAAGGCTATAGCCCACCCGTTTTTTGGGCATTTTTGCGGCGGACGAACTTGGGGACGGGACCTTCGGGGGCTTATTTTTGGGCGCGGCTGTGGACTCGACCTATTTTTGGCACATGGAGGGCGCTCATAAAGTCTCACCCCATACCGAGTCCGGCGGACGAACTTGGCCAGCCCCTCCCACCAAGGCTATAGCCCACCCGTTTTTTGGGCATTTTTGCGGCGGACGAACTTGGGGACGGGACATTCGGGCACTTATTTTTGGGCGCGGCTGTGCCCGCCATCTATTTTTGGTACACGGAGGGTGCTCGCAAAGTCTTGCCCCATTCCGAGCCCGGCGGACGAACTTCGCCAGCCCCTCCCCCCAAGGCTATAGCCCACCCGTTTTTTGGGCATTTTTGCGGCGGACGAACTTGGGGACGGGACCTTTGGGAGCTTATTTTTGGGCGCGGCTGTGCCCGTGCCTATTTTTGGCACACGGAGGGCCCTGGCAAAGTCTCGCCCCATTCCGAGTCCGGCGGACGAACTTGGCCAGCCCCTCCCCCCAAGGCTATAGCCCACCCGTTTTTTGGTCATTTTTGCGGCGGACGAACTTGGGGACGGGACCTTCGGGGGTTTATTTTTGGGAGAGGCTGTGCCCGCGGCCTATTTTTAGTACACGGAGGGCGATCGCAATGTGGCGCCCCATTCCGAGTCCGGCGGACGAAGTTGGCCAGCCCCTCCCCCCAAGGTTATAGCCCACCCGTTTTTTGGGTATTTTTGCGGCGGACGAACTTGGGGACGGGACTTTCGGGAGGTTATTTTTGGGCGCGGCTGTACCCGTGTCCTATTTTTGGCACACGGAGGGTGCTCGCAAAGTCTCGCCCCATTCCGAGTCCGGCAGACAAACTTGGCCAGCCCCTCCCACCAAGGCTATAGGCCACCCGTTTTTTGGGCATTTTTGCGGCGGACGAACTTGGGGACGGGACATTCGGGCACTTATTTTTGGGCGTGGCTGTGCCCACCATCTATTTTTGGTACACGGAGGGTGCTCGCAAAGTCTCACCCCATTCCGAGCCCGGCGGACGAACTTCGCCAGCCCCTCCCCCCAAGGCTATAGCCCACCCATTTTTTGGGCATTTTTGCGGCGGACGAACTTGGGGACGGGACCTTCGGGGGCTTATTTTTGGGCACGGCTGTGCCCGCGGCCTATTTTTGGCACACGTAGGGTGCTCGAAAGGTCTCGCCCCATTCCGAGTCCAGCAGACGAAGTTGGCCAGCCCCTCCCCCCAAGGCTATAGGTCACCCGTTTTTTGGGCATTTTTGCGGCGGACGAACTTGGAAACGGGAGATTCGGGCACTTATTTTTGGGCGTGGCTGTGCCTGCCGTCTATTTTTGGTACACGGAGGGTGCTCGCAAAGTCTCGCCCCATTCCGAGCCCGGCGGACGAACTTCGCCAGCCCCTCCCCCCAAGGCTATAGCCCACCCGTTTTTTGGGCATTTTTGCGGCGGACGAACTTGGGGACGGGACCTTCGGGGGCTTATTTTTGGGCGCGGCTGTGGCCACCGTCTATTTTTGGTACACGGAGGGTGCTCGCAAAGTCTCGCCCCATTCCGAGCCCGGCGGACGAACTTCGCCAGCACCTTCCGCCAAGGCTATAGCCCACCCGTTTTCTGGGCATTTTTGCGGCGGATGAACTTGGGAACGGGACCTTCGGTCAATTATTTTTGGGCGCGGCTGTGGCCTCGGACTATTTTTGGCACATGGAGGGCGCTCATAAAGTCTCACCCCATTCCGAGTCCGGCGGACGAACTTGGCCAGCCCCTCCCCCCAAGGCTATAGCCCACCCATTTTTTGGGCATTTTTGCGGCGGACGAACTTGGGGACGGGACCTTCGGGGGCTTATTTTTGGGCACGGCTGTGCCCGCGGCCTATTTTTGGCACACGTAGGGTGCTCGAAAAGTCTCGCCCCATTCCGAGTCCGGCGGACGAAGTTGGCCAGCCCCTCCCCCCAAGGCTATAGGCCACCCGTTTTTTGGGCATTTTTGCGGCGGACGAATTTGGAAACGGGACATTCGGGCACTTATTTTTGGGCGTGGCTGTGCCTGCCGTCTATTTTTGGTACACGGAGGGTGCTCGCAAAGTCTCGCCCCATTCCGAGCCCGGCGGACGAACTTCGCCAGCCCCTCCCACCAAGGCTATAGCCCACCCGTTTTTTGGGCATTTTTGCGGCGGACGAACTTGGGGACGGGACCTTCGGGGGCTTATTTTTGGGTGCGGCTGTGCCCACGGCCTATTTTGGCACACGGAGGGCGCTCGCAAAGTCTCGCCCCATTCCGAGTCCGGCGGACGAAGTTGGCCAGCCCCTCCCCCCAAGGCTATAGCCCACCCGTTTTTTGGGCATTTTTGCGGCGGATGAACTTGGGGATGGGACCTTCGGGGCTTATTTTTGGGCGCGGCTGTGCCCGCGGCGTATTTTTGGCAAACGGAGGGCGCTTGCAAAGTCTCGCCCCATTCCGAGTCCGGCGGACGAATTCGGCCATCCCCTCCCCCCAAGGCTATAGCCCACCCGTTTTTTGGGCATTTTTGCGGCGGACGAACTTGGGGACGGGACCTTCGGGGGCTTATTTTTGGGAGAGGCTGTGTCCGCGGCCTATTTTTGGTACACGGAGGGCGCTCGCAATGTGGCGCCCCATTCCGAGTCCGGCGGACGAACTTGGGGACGGGACCTTCGGGGGCTTATTTTTTTGCGCGGCAGTGCCCGCGGCCTATTTTTGGCACACGGAGGGTGCTCGCAAAGTCTCACCCCATTCCGAGTCCGGCGGACGAAGTTGGCCATCCCCTCCCGCCAAGGCTATAGCCCACCCGTTTTTTGGGCATTTTTCCGGCGGACGAACTTGGGGACGGGACCATCGGGAGCTTATTTTTGGTCGCGGCTGTGCCCACGGCCTATTTTTGGCACACGGAGGGCACTCGCAAAGTCATGCCCCATTCCGAGTCTGGCGAACGAAGTTGGCCAGCCCCACCCCCCAAGGCTATAGCCCACCCGTTTTTTGGGAATTTTTGCGGCGGACGAACTTGGGGACGGGACCTTCGGTGGCTTATTTTTGGACGCGGCTGTGCCCGCGGCCTATTTTTTGTACAGGGAGGGCGCTCGCAAAGTCTGGACCCATTCCGAGTCCGGCGTACGAAGTTGGCCAGCCCCTCCCCCCAAGGCTATAGCCAACCCGTTTTTTGGGCATTTTTGCGGCGGACGAATTTGCGGACGGGACCTTCAGGGGCTTATTTTTTGGTGTGGCTGTGCCCGCGGCCTATTTTTGTCACACGGAGGGCGCTCGCAAAGTCTCGCCCCATTCCGAGTCCGGCGGACGAAGTTGGCCATCCCCTCCCCCCAAGGCTATAGCCCACCCGTTTTTTGGGCATTTTTGCGGCGGACTAACCTGGGGACGGGACCATCGGGGGCTTATTTTTGGTCGCGGCTGTGCCCGCGGCCTATTTTTGGCACACGGAGGGCACTCGCAAAGTCATGCCCCATTCCG
Source organism: Citrus mangshanensis (assembly GCA_030449895.1). NCBI lineage: Eukaryota > Viridiplantae > Streptophyta > Magnoliopsida > Sapindales > Rutaceae > Citrus > Citrus mangshanensis. Next base: position 44,952 of record JASUUJ010000024.1, on the reverse strand, counting down.
AGTCTGGCGAACGAAGTTGGCCAGCCCCACCCCCCAAGGCTATAGCCCACCCGTTTTTTGGGAATTTTTGCGGCGGACGAACTTGGGGACGGGAACCTCGGTGGCTTATTTTTGTATGCGGCTGTGCCCGTGGCCTATTTGTTGTACAGGGAGGGCGCTCGTAAAGTCTCGCCCCATTCCGAGTCCGGCGTACGAAGTTGGCCAGCCCCTCCCCCCAAAGCTATAGCCCACCCGTTTTTTGGGCATTTTTGCGGCGGACAAACTTGGGGACGGGACCTTCGGGGGCTTATTTTCCTATTTTTTGCACACGGAGAGTGCTCGGAAAGTCTCGCCCCATTCCGAGTCCGGCGGACGAAGTGGGCCAGCCCCACCCCCCAAGGCTATAGCCCCCCCATTTTTTGGGCATTTTTGCGGCGGACGAACTTGGGGACGGGTCCTTCGGTGGCTTATTTTTGGACGCGGCTGTGCCCGTGGCCTATTTTTGGCACACGGAGGGCGCTCGCAAAGTCTCGCCCAATTCCGAGTCCGGCGGACAAAGTTGGCCAGCCCCTCCCCCCAAGGCTATAGCCCACCCGTTTTTTGGGCATTTTTGCGGCGGAAGAACTTGGGGACGGGACCTTCGGGGGCTTATTTTTGGGCGCGGCTGTGCCTGCGGCCTATTTTTGGCACACGGAGGGCGCTCGCAAAGTCTCGCCCCATTCCTAGACCAGCGAACGAAGTTGGCCAGCCCCTCCCCCCAAGGCTATAGCCCACCCGTTTTTTTGGGCATTTTTGCGGCGGACGAACTTGGGGACGGGACCTTCGGGGGCTTATTTTTGGGTGCGGCTATGCCTGCGACCTATTTTCGGCACACAGAGGGCGCTCGCAAAGTCTCGCCCCATTCCGAGTCCGGCGGACCATGTTAGCAATCCCCTCGCCCCAAGGCTATAGCCCACCCGTTTTTTGGGCATTTTTGCGGCGGACGAACTTGGGGACGGGGCCTTCGGGGGCTTATTTTTGGGCGCGGCTATGCCCGCGACCTATTTTTGGCACACGGAGGGCGCTCGCAAAGTCTCACCCCATTCCAAGTCCGGCGGACGAAGTGCGCCAGCCCTTCCCCCCAAGGCTATAGCCCACCCGTTTTTTGGGCATTTTTGCGGCGGAAGAACTTGGGGACGGGACCTTCGGGGGCTTATTTTTGGGCGCGGCTGTGGCCGCGGCCTATTTTTGGCACAGGGAGGGCACTCGCAAAGTCTCGCCCCATTCCGAGTCCAGCGAACGAAGTTGGCCAGCCCCTCCCCCCAAGGCTATAGCCCACCCGTTTTTTGGGCATTTTTGCGGCGGACGAACTTGGGGACGGGACCTTCGGGGGCTTATTTTCCTATTTTTTGCACACGGAGAGTGCTCGGAAAGTCTCGCCCCATTCCGAGTCCGGCGGACGAAGTGGGCCAGCCCCACCCCCCAAGGCGTTAGCCCCCCCGGTTTTTGGGCGTTTTTGGGGCGGGCGAGCGTGGGGAGGGGTCCTTCGGTGGCTTATTTTTGCCGCGGCTGTGCACGTGGCCTATTTTTGGCACACGGAGTGTGCTCGGAAAGTCTCGCCCCATTCCGAGTCCGGCGGACTAAGTTGGCCAGCCCCTCCCCCCAAGGCTATAGCCAACCCGTTTTTTGGGCATTTATGCGGCGGACGAACTTGGGGACGGGACCTTCGGGGGCTTATTTTTTGGCGCGGCTGTGCCCGCGGCCTATTTTTGGCACACGGAGGGCGCTCGCAAAGTCTCGCCCCATTCCAAGTCCGGCGGACAAAGTTGGCCAGCCCCTCCCCCCAAGGCTATAGCCAACCCGTTTTTTGGGCATTTATGCGGCGGACGAACTTGGGGACGGGACCTTCGGGGGCTTAGTTTTCGGCGCGGCTGTGCCCAAGGCCTATTTTTGGCACAGGGAGGGTGCTCGCAAAGTCTCGCCCCATTCCGAGTCCAGCGAACGAAGTTGGCCAGCCCCTCCCCCCAAGGCTATAGCCCACCCGTTTTTTTGGGCATTTTTGCGGCGGACAAACTTGGGGACGGGACCTTCGGGGGCTTATTTTTTGGCGCGGCTGTGCCCACGGCCTATTTTTGGCACACAGAGGGCGCTCGCAAAGTCTCTCCCCATTCCGAGTCCGGCGGACCATGTTAGCAATCCCCTCGCCCCAAGGCTATAGTCCACCCGTTTTTTGGGCATTTATGCGGCGGACGAACTTGGGGACGGGACCTTCGGGGGCTTATTTTTTGGCGCGGCTGTGCCCGAGGCCTATTTTTGGCACACAGAGGGCGCTCGCAAAGTCTCGCCCCATTCCGAGTCCGGCGGACGATGTTGGCCAGCCCCTGCCCCCAAGGCTATAGCCAACCCGTTTTTTGGGCATTTTTGCGGCGGACGAACTTGGGGACGGGACCTTCGGGGACTGATTTTTTGGGCACGGCTGTGCCCGCGGCCTATTTTTGGCACACGGAGGGTGCTCACAAAGTGTCACCCCATTCGAGTCCGGCGGACGAAGTTGGCCAGCCCCTCCCCCCAAGGCTATAGCCCACCCGTTTTTTTGGGCATTTTTGCGGCGGACAAACTTAGGGACGGGACCTTCGGGGCTTATTTTTGGCGCGGCTGTGCCGCGGCCTATTTTTGGCACACGGAGGGCGCTCGCAAAGTCTCGCCCCATTCCGAGTCCGGCGGACGATGTTAGCAATCCCCTCGCCCCAAGGCTATAGCCCACCCGTTTTTTGGGCATTTTTGCGGCGGACGAACTTGGGGACGGGGCCTTCGGGGGCTTATTTTTGGGCGCGGCTATGCCCATGACCTATTTTTGGCACACGGAGGGCGCTCGCAAAGTCTCACCCCATTCCGAGTCCGGCAGACGAAGTGGGCCAGCCCCTCCCCCCAAGGCTATAGCCCACCCGTTTTTTGGGCATTTTTGCGGCGGAAGAACTTGGGGACGGGACGTTCGGGGGCTTATTTTTGGGCGCGGCTGTGCCTGCGGCCTATTTTTGGCACAGGGAGGGCGCTCGCAAAGTCTCGCCCCATTCCTAGTCCAGCGAACGAAGTTGGCCAGCCCCTCCCCCCAAGGCTATAGCCCACCCGTTTTTTTGGGCATTTTTGCGGCGGACGAACTGGGGACGGGACCTTCGGGGGCTTATTTTTGGGTGCGGCTATGCCTGCGACCTATTTTCGGCACACGGAGGGCGCTCGCAAAGTCTCACCCCATTCCGAGTCCGGCGGACGAAGTGGGCCAGCCCCTCCCCCCAAGGCTATAGCCCACCCGTTTTTTGGGCATTTTTGCGGCGGAAGAACTTGGGGTCGGGACCTTCGGGGGCTTATTTTTGGGCGTGGCTGTGCCCAAGGCCTATTTTTGGCACAGGGAGGGTGCTCGCAAAGTCTCGCCCCATTCCGAGTCCGGTGAACGAAGTTGGCCAGCCCCTCCCCCCAAGGCTATAGGCCACCCGTTTTTTGGGCATTTATGCGGCGGACGAACTTGGGGACGGGACCTTCGGGGGCTTATTTTTTGGCGCGGCTGTGCCCGAGGCCTATTTTTGGCACACGGAGGGCGCTCGCAAAGTCTCGCCCCATTCCGAGTCCGGCGGACGATGTTGGCCAGCCCCTGCCCCCAAGGCTATAGCCAACCCGTTTTTTGGGCATTTTTGCGGCGGACGAACTTGGGGACGGGACCTTCGGGGACTGATTTTTTGGGCACGGCTGTGCCCGCGGCCTATTTTTGGCACACGGAGGGTGCTCACAAAGTGTCACCCCATTCGAGTCCGGCGGACGAAGTTGGCCAGCCCCTCCCCCCAAGGCTATAGCCCACCCGTTTTTTTGGGCATTTTTGCGGCGGACAAACTTAGGGACGGGACCTTCGGGGGCTTATTTTTTGGCGCGGCTGTGCCCGCGGCCTATTTTTGGCACACGGAGGGCGCTCGCAAAGTCTCGCCCCATTCCGAGTCCGGCGGACGATGTTAGCAATCCCCTCGCCCCAAGGCTATAGCCCACCCGTTTTTTGGGCATTTTTGCGGCGGACGAACTTGGGGACGGGGCCTTCGGGGGCTTATTTTTGGGCGCGGCTATGCCCATGACCTATTTTTGGCACACGGAGGGCGCTCGCAAAGTCTCACCCCATTCCGAGTCCGGCAGACGAAGTGGGCCAGCCCCTCCCCCCAAGGCTATAGCCCACCCGTTTTTTGGGCATTTTTGCGGCGGAAGAACTTGGGGACGGGACGTTCGGGGGCTTATTTTTGGGCGCGGCTGTGCCTGCGGCCTATTTTTGGCACAGGGAGGGCGCTCGCAAAGTCTCGCCCCATTCCTAGTCCAGCGAACGAGTTGGCCAGCCCCTCCCCCAAGGCTATAGCCCACCCGTTTTTGGGCATTTTGCGGCGGACGAACTGGGGACGGACCTTCGGGGCTTATTTTTGGGTGCGGCTATGCCTGCGACCTATTTTCGGCACACGGAGGGCGCTCGCAAAGTCTCACCCCATTCCGAGTCCGGCGGACGAAGTGGGCCAGCCCCTCCCCCCAAGGCTATAGCCCACCCGTTTTTTGGGCATTTATGCGGCGGACGAACTTGGGGACGGGACCTTCGGGGGCTTATTTTTGGGCGTGGCTGTGCCCAAGGCCTATTTTTGGCACAGGGAGGGTGCTCGCAAAGTCTCGCCCCATTCCGAGTCCGGTGAACGAAGTTGGCCAGCCCCTCCCCCCAAGGCTATAGGCCACCCGTTTTTTGGGCATTTATGCGGCGGACGAACTTGGGGACGGGACCTTCGGGGGCTTATTTTTTGGCGCGGCTGTGCCCGAGGCCTATTTTTGGCACACGGAGGGCGCTCGCAAAGTCTCGCCCCATTCCGAGTCCGGCGGACGATGTTGGCCAGCCCCTGCCCCCAAGGCTATAGCCCACCCGTTTTTTGGGCGGACGAACTTGGGGACGGGACCTTCGGGACTGATTTTTTGGGCACGGCTGTGCCCGGCCTATTTTTGGCACACGGAGGGTGCTCACAAAGTGTCACCCCATTCGAGTCCGGCGGACGAAGTTGGCCAGCCCCTCCCCCCAAGGCTATAGCCCACCCGTTTTTTTGGGCATTTTTGCGGCGGACAAACTTAGGGACGGGACCTTCGGGGGCTTATTTTTTGGCGCGGCTGTGCCCGCGGCCTATTTTTGGCACACGGAGGGCGCTCGCAAAGTCTCGCCCCATTCCGAGTCCGGCGGACGATGTTAGCAATCCCCTCGCCCCAAGGCTATAGCCCACCCGTTTTTTGGGCATTTTTGCGGCGGACGAACTTGGGGACGGGGCCTTCGGGGGCTTATTTTTGGGCGCGGCTATGCCCATGGCCTATTTTTGGCACACGGAGGGTGCTCGCAAAGTCTCACCCCATTCCGAGTCCGGCGGACGAAGTGGGCCAGCCCCTCCCCCCAAGGCTATAGCCCACCCGTTTTTTGGGCATTTTTGCGGCGGAAGAACTTGGGGACGGGACGTTCGGGGGCTTATTTTTGGGCGCGGCTGTGCCTGCGGCCTATTTTTGGCACAGGGAGGGCGCTCGCAAAGTCTCGCCCCATTCCTAGTCCAGCGAACGAAGTTGGCCAGCCCCTCCCCCCAAGGCTATAGCCCACCCGTTTTTTTGGGCTTTTTTGCGGCGGACGAACTGGGGACGGGACCTTCGGGGGCTTATTTTTGGGTGCGGCTATGCCTGCGACCTATTTTCGGCACACGGAGGGCGCTCGCAAAGTCTCACCCCATTCCGAGTCCGGCGGACGAAGTGGGCCAGCCCCTCCCCCCAAGGCTATAGCCCACCCGTTTTTTGGGCATTTTTGCGGCGGAAGAACTTGGGGTCGGGACCTTCGGGGGCTTATTTTTGGGCGCGGCTGTGCCCAAGGCCTATTTTTGGCACACGGAGGGTGCTCGCAAAGTCTCGCCCCATTCCGAGTCCGGTGAACGAAGTTGGCCAGCCCCTCCCCCCAAGGCTATAGGCCACCCGTTTTTTTGGGCATTTTTGCGGTGGACAAACTTGGGGACGGGACCTTCGGGGGCTTATTTTTTGGCGCGGCTGTGCCCACGGCCTATTTTTGGCACACAGAGGGCGCTCGCAAAGTCTCGCCCCATTCCGAGTCCGGCGGACCATGTTAGCAATCCCCTCGCCCCAAGGCTATAGCCCACCCGTTTTTTGGGCATTTTTGCGGCGGACGAACTTGGGGACGGGGCCTTCGGGGGCTTATTTTTGGGCGCGGCTATGCCCGCGACCTATTTTTGGCACACGGATGGCGCTCGCAAAGTCTCACCCCATTCCAAGTCCGGCGGACGAAGTGCGCCAGCCCTTCCCCCCAAGGCTATAGCCCACCCGTTTTTTGGGCATTTTTGCGGCGGAAGAACTTGGGGACGGGACCTTCGGGGGCTTATTTTTGGGCGCGCCTGTTGCCGCGGCCTATTTTTGGCACAGGGAGGGCGCTCGCAAAGTCTCGCCCCATTCCGAGTCCAGCGAACGAAGTTGGCCAGCCCCTCCCCCCAAGGCTATAGCCCACCCGTTTTTTTGGGCATTTTTGCGGCGGACGAACTTGGGGACGGGACCTTCGGGGGCTTATTTTTGTTCGTGGCTGTGCCCGTGGCCTATTTTTGGTACACGTAGAGCGCTCGCAAAGTCTCGCCCCATTCCGAGTCCGGCGGACGAAGTGGGCCAGCCCCTGCCCCCAAGGATATAGCCAACCCGTTTTTTGGGTATTTTTGCGGCGGACGAACTTGGGGACGGGACCTTCGGGGGCTTATTTTTTTGCGCGGCTGTGCCCGCATCCTATTTTTGGCACACGGAGTACGCTCGCAAGGTTTCACCCCATTCCAAGCCCGGCGGACGAACTTGGCCAGCCCCTCCCCTCAAGGCTATAGCCCACCCGTTTTTTGGGCATTTTTGCGGCAAACAAACATGGGGACGGGACCTTCGGGCACTTATTTTTGGGCACGGCTGTACCCACAGCCTATTTTTGGCACATGGAGGGTGCTCGTGAAGTCTCGCCCCATTCCGAGTCTGGCGGACGAACTTGGCCAGCCCCTCCCCCCAAGGCTATAGCCCACCCGTTTTTTTGGGCATTTTTGCGGCGGACGAACTTGGGGACGGGACCTTCGGGGGCTTATTTTTTGGCACGGCTATGCCCGCGGCCTATTTTTGGTACACGGAGAGTGCTCGCAAAGTCTCGCCCCATTCCAAGTCCGGCGGACAAAGTTGGCCAGCCCCTCCCCCCAAGGCTATAGCCAACCCGTTGTTTGGGCATTTATGCGGCTGACGAACTTGGGGACGGGACCTTCGGGGGCTTATTTTTTGGCGCGGCTGTGCCCGCGGCCTATTTTTGGTACACGGAGGGCGCTCGCAAAGTCTCGCCCCATTCCGAGTTCGGCGGACGAAGTTGGCCAGCCCCTCCCCCAAGGCTATAGCCCACCCGTTTTTTTGGGCATTTTTGCGGCGGACGAACTTGGGGACGGGATCTTTGGGGGCTTATTTTTGTTCGCGGCTGTGCCCGCAGCCTATTTTTGGCACACGGAGGGCGCTCGCAAAGTCTCGCCCCATTCCGAGTCCAGCGAACGAAGTTGGCCAGCCCCTCCCCCCAAGGCTATAGCCCACCCGTTTTTTTGGGCATTTTTGCGGCGGACAAACTTAGGGACGGGACCTTCGGGGGCTTATTTTTTGGCGCGGCTGTGCCCGCGGCCTATTTTTGGCACACGGAGGGCGCTCGCAAAGTCTCGCCCCATTCCGAGTCCGGCGGACGATGTTAGCAATCCCCTCGCCCCAAGGCTATAGCCCACCCGTTTTTTGGGCATTTTTGCGGCGGACGAACTTGGGGACGGGGCCTTCGGGGGCTTATTTTTGGGCGCGGCTATGCCCGTGACCTATTTTTGGCACACGGAGGGCGCTCGCAAAGTCTCACCCCATTCCGAGTCCGGCGGACGAAGTGGGCCAGCCCCTCCCCCCAAGGCTATAGCCCACCCGTTTTTTGGGGCATTTTTGCGGCGGACAAACTTGGGGACGGGACCTTCGGGGGCTTATTTTTTGGCGCGGCTGTGCCCGCGGCCTATTTTTGGCACACGGAGGGCGTTCGCAAAGTCTCTCCCCATTCCGAGTCCGGCGGACCATGTTACCAATCCCCTCGCCCCAAGGCTATAGCCCACCCGTTTTTTGGGCATTTTTGCGGCGGACGAACTTGGGGACGGGGCCTTCGGGGGCTTATTTTTGGGCGCGGCTATGCCCGCGACCTATTTTTGGCACACGGAGGGCGCTCGCAAAGTCTCACCCCATTCCAAGTCCGGCGGACGAAGTGCGCCAGCCCTTCCCCCCAAGGCTATAGCCCACCCGTTTTTTGGGCATTTTTGCGGCGGAAGAACTTGGGGACGGGACCTTCGGGGGCTTATTTTTGGGCGCGGCTGTGCCCGCAGCCTATTTTTGGCACACGGAGGGCGCTCGCAAAGTCTCGCCCCATTCCGAGTCCAGCGAACGAAGTTGGCCAGCCCCTCCCCCCAAGGCTATAGCCCACCCGTTTTTTTGGGCATTTTTGCGGCGGACAAACTTAGGGACGGGACCTTCGGGGGCTTATTTTTTGGCGCGGCTGTGCCTATTTTTGGCACACGGAGGGCGCTCGCAAAGTCTCGCCCCATTCCGAGTCCGGCGGACGATGTTAGCAATCCCCTCGCCCCAAGGCTATAGCCCACCCGTTTTTTGGGCATTTTTGCGGCGGACGAACTTGGGGACGGGGCCTTCGGGGGCTTATTTTTGGGCGCGGCTATGCCCGTGACCTATTTTTGGCACACGGAGGGCGCTCGCAAAGTCTCACCCCATTCCGAGTCCGGCGGACGAAGTGGGCCAGCCCCTCCCCCCAAGGCTATAGCCCACCCGTTTTTTGGGGCATTTTTGCGGCGGACAAACTTGGGGACGGGACCTTCGGGGGCTTATTTTTTGGCGCGGCTGTGCCCGCGGCCTATTTTTGGCACACGGAGGGCGTTCGCAAAGTCTCTCCCCATTCCGAGTCCGGCGGACCATGTTACCAATCCCCTCGCCCCAAGGCTATAGCCCACCCGTTTTTTGGGCATTTTTGCGGCGGACGAACTTGGGGACGGGGCCTTCGGGGGCTTATTTTTGGGCGCGGCTATGCCCGCGACCTATTTTTGGCACACGGAGGGCGCTCGCAAAGTCTCACCCCATTCCAAGTCCGGCGGACGAAGTGCGCCAGCCCTTCCCCCCAAGGCTATAGCCCACCCGTTTTTTGGGCATTTTTGCGGCGGAAGAACTTGGGGACGGGACCTTCGGGGGCTTATTTTTGGGCGCGGCTGTGTCCGCGGCCTATTTTTGGCACAGGGAGGGCGCTCGTAAAGTCTCGCCCCATTCCGAGTCCAGCGAACGAAGTTGGCCAGCCCCTCCCCCCAAGGCTATAGCCCACCCGTTTTTTTGGGCATTTTTGCGGCGGACGAACTTGGGGACGGGACCTTCGGGGGCTTATTTTTGTTCGTGGCTGTGACCGTGGCCTATTTTTGGCACACGTAGAGCACTCGCAAAGTCTCGCCCCATTCCGAGTCCGGCGGACGAAGTGGGCCAGCCCCTGCCCCCAAGGCTATAGCCAACCCGTTTTTTGGGCATTTTTGCGGCGGACGAACTTGGGACGGCACCGTCGGGGGCTTATTTTTTGGTGAGGCTGTGTCCGCGGTCTATTTTTGGCACACGGAGGGTGCTCGCAAAGTCTCGCCCCATTCCGACTCCAGCGAACGAAGTTGGCCAGCCCCTCCCCCCAAGGCTATAGCCAACCCGTTTTTTGGGTATTTTTGCGGCGGACGAACTTGGGGACGGGACCTTCGGGGGCTTATTTTTTTGCGCGGCTGTGCCCGCGTCCTATTTTTGGCACACGGAGTACGCTCGCAAGGTTTCACCCCATTCCAAGCCCGGCGGACAAACTTGGCCAGCCCCTCCCCTCAAGGCTATAGCCCACCCGTTTTTTGGGCATTTTTGCGGCAAACAAACATGGGGACGGGACCTTCGGGGGCTTATTTTTGGGCGCGGCTGTGCCCACGGCCTATTTTTGGCACACGGAGGGTGCTCGCAAAGTCTCGCCCCATTCCTAGTCCGGCGGACGAAGTAGGCCAGCCCCTCCCCCCAAGGCTATAGCCACCCGTTTTTTGGGCATTTTTGCGGCGGACGAACTTGGGGACGGGACCTTCGGGGGCTTATTTTTTTGCAGCTGTGCCCGCGGCCTATTTTTGGCACATGGAGGGCACTCGGAAAGTCTCACCCCATTCCGAGTCCGGCGGACGAACTTGGCCAGCCCCTCCCCCCAAGGCTATAGCCCACCCGTTTTTTGCGCATTTTTGCGGCGGACGAACTTGGGGACGGGACCATCGGGGGCTTCTTTTTGGGCGCGGCTGTGCCCGCGGCCTATTTTTGGCACACGGAGGGTGATCACAAAGTGTCGCCCCATTCCAAGTCCGGCGGACAAAGTTGGCCAGCCCCTCCCCCCAAGGCTATAGCCCACCCGTTTTTTGGGCATTTTTGCGGCGGACAAACTTGGGGACGGGACCTTCGGGGGCTTATTTTTGGGCGCGGCTGTGCCCGCGGCCTATTTTTGGCACACGGAGGGTGCTTACAAAGTCTCGCCACATTCCGAGTCCGGCGGACGAAGTGGGCCATCCCCTCCCCCCAAGGCTATAGCCCACCCGTTTTTTGGGCATTTTTGCGGCGGACGAACTTGGGGACGGGACCTTCGGGGGCTTATTTTTTTGCAGCTGTGCCCACGGCCTATTTTTGGCACATGGAGGGCACTCGGAAAGTCTCACCCCATTCCGAGTCCGGCGGACGAACTTGGCCAGCCCCTCCCCCCAAGGCTATAGCCCACCCGTTTTTTGCGCATTTTTGCGGCGGACGAACTTGGGGACGGGACCATCGGGGGCTTCTTTTTGGGCGCGGCTGTGCCCGCGGCCTATTTTTGGCACACGGAGGGTGATCACAAAGTGTCGCCCCATTCCAAGTCCGGCGGACGAAGTTGGCCAGCCCCTCCCCCCAAGGCTATAGCCCACCCGTTTTTTGGGCATTTTTGCGGCGGACAAACTTGGGGACGGGACCTTCGGGGGCTTATTTTTGGGCGCGGCTGTGCCCGCGGCCTATTTTTGGCACACGGAGGGTGCTTACAAAGTCTCGCCACATTCCGAGTCCGGCGGACGAAGTGGGCCATCCCCTCCCCCCAAGGCTATAGCCCACCCGTTTTTTGGGCATTTTTGCGGCGGACGAACTTGGGGACGGGACCTTCGGGGGCTTATTTTTTTGCGCAGCTGTGCCCGCAGCCTATTTTTGGCACACGGAGGGCGCTCGCAATGTGACGCCCCATTCCGAGTCCGGCGGACGATCTTGGCCAGCCCCTCCCCCCAAGGCTATAGCCCACCCGTTTTTTGGGCATTTTTGCGGAGGACGAACTTCGGGACGGGACCTTCGGGCGCTTATTTTTGGGCGCGGCAGTGCCCGTGGCCTATTTTTGGCAAACGGAGGGCACTCGCAAAGTCTCGCCCCATTCCGAGTCCGGCGGACGAACTTGGCCAGCCTCTCCCCCCAAGGCTATAGCCCACCCGTTTTTGGGCATTTTTCTGGCGGACGAACTTGGGGATGGGACCTTCGGGCTCTTATTTTTGGGCGCGGCTGTGCCCGCGGTCTATTTTTGGCACACGGAGGGCGCTCGTAAAGTCTCGCCCCATTCCGAGTCCGGCGGACGAACTTGGCCAGCCCCTCCCCCCAAGGCTATAGCCCACCCGTTTTTTGGGCATTTTTGCGGCGGACGAACTTGGGGACGGGACCTTCTGGTGCTTATTTTTGGCACATGGAGGGCACTCGGAAAGTCTCACCCCATTCCGTGTCCGGCGGACGAACTTGGCCAGCCTCTCCCCCAAAGGCTATAGCCCACCCGTTTTTGGGCATTTTTACGGCGGACGGACTTGGGGACGGGACCTTCTGGTGCTTATTTTTGGACGCGGCTGTGCCCGCGGCCTAATTTTGGCACATGGAGGCCACTCGCAAAGTTTCCCCCCATTCCGAGTCCGGTGGATGAACTTGGCCAGCCCCTTCCCCTAAGGCTATAGCCCACCCGTTTTTTGGGCATTTTTGCGGCGGACGAACTTGGGGACGGGACCTTCGGGCTCTTATTTTTGGGCGATAATTTTTGGGTGCGGCTGTGCCCGTGGCCTAATTTTTGGGCGCGGCTGTGCCCATGGCCTATTTTTGGCACACGGAGGCCGCCCGCAAAGTCTCGGGCCATTCCGAGTCCGGCGGACGAACTTCGCCCACGCCCCCCACCAAGGCTATAGCCCACCTGATTTTTGGCCATTTTTCCGCTGGGGGGTTTTGGCACCCCGACCTTCGGGCGCTAATTTTTGGACGCGGCTATGCCCGTGGCCTATTTTTGGCACACGGAGGCCGCCCCCAAAGTCTCGGGCAATTCCGAGTCCGGCGGACGAACTTCGCCCACGCCCCCCACCAAGGCTATAGCCCACCCGATTTTTGGCCATTTTTCCGCTGGGGGGTTTTGGCACCCCGACCTTCGGGCGCTAATTTTTGGATGCAGCTATGCCCGTGACCTATTTTTGGCACACGGAGGCCGCCCCCAAAGTCTCGGGCAATTCCGAGTCCGGCGGACGAACTTCGCCCACGCCCCCCACCAAGGCTATAGCCCACCCGATTTTTGGCCATTTTTCCGCTGGGGGGTTTTGGCACCCCGACCTTCGGGCGCTAATTGTTGGGCGCGGCTATGCTTGTGGCCTATTTTTGGCACACGGAGGCTGCCCCCAAAGTCTCGGGCCATTCCGAGTCCGGCGGACGAACTTCGCCCACGTCCCCCGCCAAAGCTATAGCCCACACGTTTTTTAGCCATTTTTCCGCAGGGGGGTTTTGGCACCCCGACCTTCGGGCTCTAATTGTTGGGCGTGGCTATGCCTGTGGTCTATTTTTGGCACACGGAGGCTTCCCCCAAAGTCTCGGGCCATTCCGAGTCCGGCGGACGAACTTCGTCCACGCCCCCCACCAAGGCTATAGCCCACCCGTTTTTTCGCCATTTAGGGGGTTTTGGCACCCCGACCTTCTGGCGCTAATTTTTGGGTGCGGCTATGCCTGTGGCCTATTTTTGGCACACGGAGGCCGCCCCCAAAGTCTCGGGCCATTCCGAGTCCGGCGGACGAACTTCGCCCACGCCCCCCACCAAGGCTATAGCCCACCCGTTTTTTGGCCATTTGGGGGGTTTGGGCACCCCGACCTTCGGGTGCTAATTTTTGGGCGCAGCTGTGACCGTGGCCTACTTTTGGCACACGGAGGCTGCCCGCAAAGTCTCGGTCCATTCCGAGTCCGGCGGACGAACTTCGCCCACGCCCCCCACCAAGGCTATAGCCCACTCGATTTTTGGCCATTTTTCCGCTGGGGTGTTTTGGCACCCCGACCTTCGAGCACTAATTTTTGGGCGCGGCTATTCCTGTGGTCTATTTTTGGCACACGGAGGCCGCCCCCAAAGTATCGGGCCATTCCGAGTCCGGCGGACGAACTTCGCCCACGCCCCCCACCAAGGCTATAGCCCACCCGATTTTTGGCCGTTTTTCCGCTGGGGGGTTTTGGCACCCCGACCTTCGGGGGCTAATTTTTGGGCGCGGCTATGCCCGTGGCCTATTTTTGTCACACGGAGGCCGCCCACAATGTCTCGTGCCATTCCTAGTCCGGCGGACGAACTTCGCCCACGCCCCCCACCAACGCTATAACCCACCCGATTTTTGGTCATTTTTCCGCTGGGGGGTTTTGGCACCCCGACCTTCGGGCGCTAATTTTTGGGCGTGGCTATGCCCGTGGCCTAATTTTGGCACACGGAGGCCACCCCCAAAGTCTAGGGCCATTCCGAGTCCGGCGGACGAACTTCGCCCACGCCCCCCACCAACGCTATAACCCACCCGATTTTTGGTCATTTTTCCGCTGAGGGGTTTTGGCACCCCGACCTTCGGGCGATAATTTTTGGGCGTGGCTGTGCCCGTGGCCTATTTATGGCACACGGAGGCTGCCCGGAAAGTCTCGGGCCATTCCGAGTCTGGCGGACGAACTTCGCCCACGCCCCCCACCAAGGCTATAGCCCACTCGATTTTTGGCCATTTTTCCGCTGGGGTGTTTTGGCACCCCGACCTTCGAGCACTAATTTTTGGGCGCGGCTATTCCTGTGGTCTATTTTTGGCACACGGAGGCCGCCCCCAAAGTATCGGGCCATTCCGAGTCCGGCGGACGAACTTCGCCCACGCCCCCCACCAAGGCTATAGCCCACCCGATTTTTGGCCGTTTTTCCGCTGGGGGGTTTTGGCACCCCGACCTTCGTGGGCTAATTTTTTGGCGCGGCTATGCCCGTGGCCTATTTTTGTCACACGGAGGCTGCCCACAATGTCTCGTGCCATTCCTAGTCCGGCGGACGAACTTCGCCCACGCCCCCCACCAACGCTATAACCCACCCGATTTTTGGTCATTTTTCCGCTGGGGGGTTTTGGCACCCCGACCTTCGGGCGCTAATTTTTGGGCGTGGCTATGCCCGTGGCCTAATTTTGGCACACGGAGGCCACCCCCAAAGTCTAGGGCCATTCCGAGTCCGGCGGACGAACTTCGCCCACGCCCCCCACCAAGGCTATAGCCCACCCGTTTTTTGGCCGTTTGGGGGGTTTTGGCACCCCGACCTTCGGGTGCTAATTTTTGGGTGCGGCTGTGCCCGTGGCCTATTTTTGGCACACGGAGGCCGCCCACAATGTCTCGTACCATTCCTAGTCCGGCGGACGAACTTCGCCCACGCCCCCCACCAACGCTATAATCCACCCGATTTTTGGTCATTTTTCCGCTGGGGGGTTTTGGCACCCCGACCTTCGGGCGCTAATTTTTGGGTGTGGCTGTGCCCGTGGCCTATTTATGGCACACGGAGGCCGCCCGGAAAGTCTCGGGCCATTCCGAGTCTGGCGGACGAACTTCGCCCACGCCCCCCACCAAGGCTATAGCCTACCCGATTTTTGGCCATTTTTCCGCTAGGGGGTTTTGGCACCCCGACCTTCGGGGGCTAATTTTTGGGCGCGGCTATGCCCGTGGCCTATTTTTGGCACATGGAGGCCATCCCCAAAGTCTCGGGCCATTCCGAGTCCGGCGGACGAACTTCGACCACGCCCCCCCCCAAGGCTATAGCCCACCCGTTTTTTGGCCATTTGGGGGGTTTTGGCACCCCGACCTTCGGCCACTAATTTTTGGGTGCGGCAGAGCCCGTGGCCTATTTTTGGAACACGGATGCCACCCCCAAAGTCTCGGGCCATTCCGAGTCCGGCGGACAAACTTCGGCCATGCCCCCCACCAAGTCTATAGCCCACCCGTTTTTTGGCCGTTTGGGCGGTTTTGGCACCCGACATTCGGGTGCTAATTTTTGGGCGCGGCTGTACCCGTGGCCTATTTTTGGCACACGGAGGCCGCCCACAATGTCTCGTGCCATTCCTAGTCCGGCGGACGAACTTCGCCCACGCCCCCCACCAACGCTATAACCCACCCGATTTTTGGTCATTTTTCCGCTGAGGGGTTTTGGCACCCCGACCTTCGGGCGCTAATTTTTGGGCGTGGCTGTGCCCGTGGCCTATTTATGGCACACGGAGGCCGCCCGGAAAGTCTCGGGCCATTCCGAGTCCGGCGGACGAACTTCGCCCACGCCCCCCACCAAGGCTATAGCCCACCCGTTTTTTGGCCATTTCGGGGGTTTTGGCACCCCGACCATCGGACGCTAATTTTTTGACGCGGCTGTGCCCGTGGCCTATTTTTGGCACACGGAGGACGCCCGCAAAGTCTCGGGCCATTCCGAGTCCGGCGGACGAACTTCGCCCACGCCCCCCACCAAGGCTATAGCCCACCCGATTTTTGGCCATTTTTCCGCTGGGGGGTTTTGGCACCCCGACCTTCGGGGGCTAATTTTTGGGCGCGGCTTTGTCCGTGGCCTATTTTTCGCACATGGAGGCCGTCCCCAAAGTCTCGGGCCATTCCGAGTCCGGCGGACGAACTTCGCCCACGCCCCCCACCAAGGCTATAGCCCAACCGATTTTTGGCCATTTTTACGCTGGGGGGTTTTGGCACCCCGACATTCGGTGCTAATTTTTGCGGCTGTGCCCGTGGCCTATTTTTGGAACACGGAGGCCACCCCCAAAGTCTCGGGCCATTCCGAGTCCGGCGGACAAACTTCGCCCACGCCCCCCACCAAGGCTATAGCCCACCCGATTTTTGGCCATTTTTTCGCTGGGGGGTTTTGGCACCCCGACCTTCGGGCTCTAATTTTTGGGCGCGGCTGTGCCCGTGGCCTATTTTTGGCACACGGAGGCTGTCTGCAAAGTCTCGGGCCATTCCGAGTGGACGAACTTCGCCACGCCCCCACCAAGGCTATAGCCCACCCGATTTTGGCCATTTTTCCGCTGGGGTTTTAGGCCTATTTTTTTCTTTTTGCTATAGCCTGTCTTTTGGCACACGGAGGCTGTCTGCAAAGTCTCGGGCCATTCCGAGTCCGGACGAACCGCCACGCCCCACCAAGGCTATAGCCCACCCGTTTTTTGGCCATTTCGGGGGTTTTGGCACCCCGACCTTCGGGGGCTAATTTTTGGGCGCGGCTATGCCCGTGGCCTATTTTTGGCACATGGAGGCTGTCCCCAAAGTCTCGGGCCATTCCGAGTCCGGCGGACGAACTTCGACCACGCCCCCCCCCAAGGCTATAGCCCACCCGTTTTTTGGCCATTTGGGGGGTTTTGGCACCCCGACCTTCGGCCACTAATTTTTGGGTGCGGCAGAGCCCGTGGCCTATTTTTGGAACACGGAGGCCACCCCCAAAGTCTCGGGCCATTCCGAGTCCGGCGGACAAACTTCGGCCACGCCCCCCACCAAGGCTATAGCCCACCCGTTTTTTGGCCGTTTGGGCGGTTTTGGCACCCCGACATTCGGGTGCTAATTTTTGGGCGCGGCTGTGCCCGTGGCCTATTTTTGGCACACGGAGGCCGCCCACAATGTCTCGTGCCATTCCTAGTCCGGCGGACGAACTTCGCCCACGCCCCCCACCAACGCTATAACCCACCCGATTTTTGGTCATTTTTCCGCTGGGGGGTTTTGGCACCCCGACCTTCGGGCGCTAATTTTTGGGCGTGGCTATGCCCGTGGCCTATTTATGGCACACGGAGGCCGCCCGGAAAGTCTCGGGCCATTCCGAGTCTGGCGGACGAACTTCGCCCACGCCCCCCACCAAGGCTATAGCCCACCCGTTTTTTGGCCATTTGGGGGGTTTTGGCACCCCGACCTTCGGGCACTAATTTTTGGACGCGGCTGTGCCCGTGGCCTATTTTTGGCACACGGAGGCCGCCCGCAAAGTCTCGGGCCATTCCGAGTCCGGCGGACGAACTTCGCCCACGCCCCCCACCAAGGCTATAGCCCACCCGATTTTTGTCCATTTTTCCGCTGGGGGGTTTTGGCACCCCGACCTTCGGGGGCTAATTTTTGAGCGCGGCTATGCCCGTGGCCTATTTTTGGCACATGGAGGCCGTCCCCAAAGTCTCGGGCCATTCCGAGTCCGGCGGACGAACTTCGCCCACGCCCCCCACCAAGGCTATAGCCCAACCGATTTTTGGCCATTTTTCCGCTGGGGGGTTTTGGCACCCCGACATTCGGGTGCTAATTTTTGGGCGTGGCTGTGCCCGTGGCCTATTTTTGGAACACGGAGGCCACCCCCAAAGTCTCGGGCCATTCCGAGTCCGGCGGACGAACTTCGCCCACGCCCCCCACCAAGGCTATAGCCCACCCGATTTTTGGCCATTTTTTTCGCTGGGGGGTTTTGGCACCCCGACCTTCGGGCTCTAATTTTTGGGCGCGGCTGTGCCCGTGGCCTATTTTTGGCACACGGAGGCTGTCTGCAAAGTCTCGGGCCATTCCGAGTCCGGCGGACGAACTTCGCCCACGCCCCCCACCAAGGCTATAGCCCACCCGTTTTTTGGCCATTTCGGGGGTTTTGGCACCCCGACCTTCGGGCGCTAATTTTTGGGCCCGGCTATGCCCGTGTCCTATTTTTGGCACACGGAGGCCGCCCCCAAAGTCTCGGGCCATTCCCAGTCCGGCGGACAAACTTCGCCCACGCCCCCCACCAAGGCTATAGCCCACCCGATTTTTGGCCATTTTTCCGCTGGGGGGTTTTGGCACCACGACCTTCGAGCGCTAATTTTTGGGCCTGGCTATGCCCGTGTCCTATTTTTGGCACACGGAGGCCGCCCCCAAAGTCTCGGGCCATTCCAAGTCCAACGGACGAACTTCGCCCACGCCCCCCACCAAGGCTATAGCGCACCCGATTTTTGGCCATTTTTCTGCTGGGGGGTTTTGGCACCCCGACCATCGGGCGCTAATTTTTGGTTGCGGCTATGCCCGTGGCCTATTTTTTGCACACGGAGGCCGCCCGCCAAGTCTCGGGCCATTCCGAGTCCGGCGGACGAACTTCGCCCACGGCCCCCACTAAGGCTATAGCCCACCCAATTTTTGGCCATTTTTCCGCTGGGGGCTTTTGGCACCCCGAACTTCGGGCGCTAATTGTTGGATGCGGCTGTGCCCGTGGCCTATTTTTGGCACACGGAGGCCGCCCGCAAAGTCTCGTGCCATTCCTAGTCCGGCGGACGAAATTCGCCCGCGCCCCCCACCAAGGCTATAGCCCAATCGATTTTTGTCCATTTTTCCGCTGGGGGGTTTTGGCACCCCGACCTTCGGTGCTAATTGTTGGGCGCGGCTGTGCCCGTGGCCTATTTTTGGCACACGGAGGCCGCCCGCAAAGTCTCGGGCCATTCCGAGTCCGGCGGACGAACTTCGCCCACGACCCCCAACAAGGCTATAGCCCACCCGTTTTTTGGCCATTTGGGGGGTTTTGGCAACCCGACCTTCGGGTGCCATTTTTTTGCCGCGGCTGTGTCCGTGGCCTATTTCTAGCACACGGAGGCCGCCCGCAAAGTCTCGGGCCATTCCGAGTCCGGCGGACGAACTTCGCCCACGCCCCCCACCAAGGCTATAGCCCACCCGTTTTTTGCCCATTTGGGGGGTTTTGGCACTCCAACCTTCGGGCGCTAATTTTTGGGCGCGGCTGTGCCCGTGGCCTATTTTTGGCACACGGAGGCTGTCTGCAAAGTCTCGGGCCATTCCGAGTCCGGCGGACGAACTTCGCCCACGCCCCCCACCAAGGTTATAGCCCACCCGTTTTTTGGCCATTTCGGGGGTTTTGGCACCCCGACCTTCGGGCGCTAATTTTTGGGCCCGGCTATGCCCGTGTCCTATTTTTGGCACACGGAGGCCGCCCCCAAAGTCTCGGGCCATTCCCAGTCCGGCGGACAAACTTCGCCCACGCCCCCCACCAAGGCTATAGCCCACCCGATTTTTGGCCATTTTTCCGCTGGGGGGTTTTGGCACCCCGACCTTCGGGCGCTAATTTTTGGGCGTGGCTATGCCCGTGGCCTATTTATGGCACACGGAGGCCGCCCGGAATGTCTCGGGCCATTCCGAGTCTGGCGGACGAACTTCGCCCACGCCCCCCACCAAGGCTATAGCCCACCCGTTTTTTGGGCATTTCGGGGGTTTTGGCACCCCGACCTTCGGGCACTAATTTTTGGACGCGGCTGTGCCCGTGGCCTATTTTTGGCACACGGAGGACGCCCGCAAAGTCTCGGGCCATTCCGAGTCCGGCGGACGAACTTCGCCCACGCCCCCCACCAAGGCTATAGCCCACCCGATTTTTGTCCATTTTTCCGCTGGGGGGTTTTGGCACCCCGACCTTCGGGGGCTAATTTTTGAGCGCGGCTATGCCCGTGGCCTATTTTTGGCACATGGAGGCCGTCCCCAAAGTCTCGGGCCATTCCGAGTCCGGCGGACGAACTTCGCCCACGCCCCCCACCAAGGCTATAGCCCAACCGATTTTTGGCCATTTTTCCGCTGGGGGGTTTTGGCACCCCGACATTCGGGTGCTAATTTTTGGGCGCGGCTGTGCCCGTGGCCTATTTTTGGCACACGGAGGCCACCCCCAAAGTCTCGGGCCATTCCGAGTCCGGCGGACGAACTTCGCCCACGCCCCCCACCAAGGCTATAGCCCACCCGATTTTTGGCCATTTTTTCGCTGGGGGGTTTTGGCACCCCGACCTTCGGGCTCTAATTTTTGGGCGCGGCTGTGCCCGTGGCCTATTTTTGGCACACGGAGGCTGTCTGCAAAGTCTCGGGCCATTCCGAGTCCGGCGGACGAACTTCGCCCACGCCCCCCACCAAGGCTATAGCCCACCCGTTTTTTGGCCATTTGGGGGGTTTTGGCGCCCCGACCTTCGGGCGCTAATTTTTGGGCGCGGCTGTGCCCGTGGCCTTTTTTTGGCACACGGAGGACGCCCGCAACGTCTCGGGCCATTCCGAGTCCGGCGGACGAACTTCGCCCACGCCCCCCACCAAGGCTATAGCCCACCCGTTTTTTGCCCATTTGGGGGGTTTTGGCACCCCGACCTTCGGGCGCTAATTTTTGGGCGCGGCTGTGCCCGTGGCCTATTTCTGCCACACGGAGGCCGCCCGCAAAGTCTCGGGCCATTCCGAGTCCGGCGGACGAACTTCGCCCCCGCCCCCCACCAAGTCTATAGCCCACCCGTTTTTTCGCCATTTGCGGGGTTTTGGCACCCCGACCTTCGGGCGCTAATTTTTGGGCGGGGCTGTGCCCGTGGCCTATTTTTGGGACACGGAGGCCGCCCGCAAAGTCTCGGGCCATTCCGAGTCCGGCGGACGAACTTCGCCCACGCCCCCCACCAAGGCTATAGCCCACCCGTTTTTTGGCCATTTGGGGGGTTTTGGCACTCCAACCTTCGGGCGCTAATTTTTGGGAGCGGCTGTGCCCGTGGCCTATTTTTTGGCACACGGAGGCCGCCCGCAAAGTCTCGGGCCATTCCGAGTACGGCGGACGAACTTCACCCACGTCCCCCACCAAGGCTATAGCCCACCCGTTTTTTGGCCATTTGGGGGGTTTTGGCACCCCGACCTTCGGGCGCTAATTTTTGGGCGCGGCTGTGCCCGTGGCCTTTTTTTGGCACACGGAGGACGCCCGCAACGTCTCGGGCCATTCCGAGTCCGGCGGACGAACTTCGCCCACGCCCCCCACCAAGGCTATAGCCCACCCGTTTTTTGCCCATTTGGGGGGTTTTGGCAACACGACCATCGGGCGCTAATTTTTGGCGGCT
This sequence comes from Citrus mangshanensis, assembly GCA_030449895.1. Classification (NCBI taxonomy): domain Eukaryota; kingdom Viridiplantae; phylum Streptophyta; class Magnoliopsida; order Sapindales; family Rutaceae; genus Citrus; species Citrus mangshanensis. Next base: position 23,719 of record JASUUJ010000024.1, on the reverse strand, counting down.
GTGCCCGTGGCCTTTTTTTGGCACACGGAGGACGCCCGCAACGTCTCGGGCCATTCCGAGTCCGGCGGACGAACTTCGCCCACGCCCCCCACCAAGGCTATAGCCCACCCGTTTTTTGCCCATTTGGGGGGTTTTGGCACTCCGACCTTCGGGTGCTAATTTTTGGCCGCGGCTGTGCACGTCGCCTATTTTTGGCACACGGAGGCCGCCCGCAAAGTCTCGGGCCATTCGGAGTCCGGCGGACGAACTTCGCCCACGCCCCCCACCAAGGCTATAGCCCACCCGATTTTTGGCCATTTGGGGGGTTTTAGCACCCCGACCTTCGGGCGTTAATTTCTGGGCGCGGCTGTGCCCGTGGCCTATTTCTGCCACACGGAGGCCGCCCGCAAAGTCTCGGGCCATTCGGAGTCCGGCGGACGAACTTCGCCCACGCCCCCCACCAAGGCTATAGCCCACGCGTTTTTTGGCCATTTGGGGGGTTTTGGCACCCCGACCTTCGGGCGCTAATTTTTGGGTGCGGCTGTGACCGTGGTCTATTTTTGGCACACGGAGGCCGCCCGCAAAGTCTCGGGACATTCGGAGTCCGGCGGACGAACTGCGCCCACGCCCCCCACCAAGGCTATAGCCCACCCGATTTTTGTCCATTTTTCCGCTGGGGGGTTTTGGCACCCCGACCGTCGGGCGCTAATTTTTGGGCGCGGCTATGCCCGTGGCCTATTTTTGGCACACGGAGGCCGCACCCAAAGTCTCGGGCCATTCCGAGTCCGGCGGACGAACTTCGCCCACGCCCCCCACCAAGGCTATAGCCCACCCGTTTTTTGGCCATTTGGGGGGTTTTGGCACCCCGACCTTCGGGCGTTAATTTCTGGGCGCGGCTGTGCCCGTGGCCTATTTCTGCCACACGGAGGCCGCCCGCAAAGTCTCGGGCCATTCGGAGTCCGGCGGACGAACTTCGCCCACGCCCCCCACCAAGGCTATAGCCCACGCGTTTTTTGGCCATTTGGGGGGTTTTGGCACCCCGACCTTCGGGCGCTAATTTTTGGGTGCGGCTGTGACCGTGGTCTATTTTTGGCACACGGAGGCCGCCCGCAAAGTCTCGGGACATTCGGAGTCCGGCGGACGAACTGCGCCCACGCCCCCCACCAAGGCTATAGCCCACCCGATTTTTGTCCATTTTTCCGCTGGGGGGTTTTGGCACCCCGACCGTCGGGCGCTAATTTTTGGGCGCGGCTACGCCCGTGGCCTATTTTTGGCACACGGAGGCCGTACCCAAAGTCTCGGGCCATTCTGAGTCCGGCGGACGAACTTCGCCCACGCCCCCCACCAAGGCTATAGCCCACCCGTTTTTTGGCCATTTGGGGGATTTTGGCACCCCGACCTTCGGGCGCTAATTTTTGGGCCCGGATTTTCCCGTGGCCTATTTTTGGCACACGGAGGCCGCCCGCAAAGTCTCGTGCCATTCCTAGCCCGGCGGACGAACTTCGCCCACACCCCCCACCAACGCTATAGCCCACCCGATTTTTGGCAATTTTTCCGTAGGGGGGTCTTGGCAACCCGACCTTCGGGCGCTAATTTTTGGGCGCGGCTGTGCCCGTGGCCTAATTTTGGGACACGGAGGCCGCCCGCAAAGGCTCGGGCCATTCCGAGTCCGGCGGACGAACTTCGCCCACGCCCCCCACCAAGGCTATAGCCCACCCGTTTTTTGCCCATTTGGGGGGTTTTGGCACCCCGACCTTCGGGCGCTAATTTTTGGGCGCGGCTGTGCCCGTGGCCTATTTTTGGCACACGGAGGCCGTCCGCAAAGTCTCGGGCTATTCCGAGTCCGGCGGACGAACTTCGCCCACGCCCCCCACCAAGGCTATAGCCCACCCGTTTTTTGCCCATTTGGGCGGTTTTGGCACTCCGACCTTCGGGCGCTAATTTTTGGGAGCGGCTGTGCCCGTGGCCTATTTTTTGGCACACGGAGGCCGCCCGCAAAGTCTCGGGCCATTCCGAGTCCGGCGGACGAACTTCACCCACGTCCCCCACCAAGGCTATAGCCCACCCGTTTTTTGGCCATTTGGGGGGTTTTGGCACCCCGACCTTCGGGCGCTAATTATTGGGCGCGGCTGTGCCCGTGGCCTTTTTGTGGCACACGGAGGCCGCCCGCAACGTCTCGGGCCATTCCGAGTCCGGCGGACGAACTTCGCCCACGCCCCCCACCAAGGCTATAGCCCACCCGTTTTTTGCCCATTTGGGGGGTTTTGGCACCCCGACCTTCGGGTGCTAATTTTTGGGCGCGGCTGTGCCCGTCGCCTATTTTTGGCACACGGAGGCCGCCCGCAAAGTCTCGGGCCATTCCGAGTCCGGCGGACGAACTTCGCCCACGCCCCCCACCAAGGCTATAGCCCACCCGATTTTTGGCCATTTTTCCGCTGGGGGGTTTTGGCACCCCGACCTTCGGGCGCTAATTTTTGGGCGCGGCTATGCCCGTGGCCTATTTTTGGCACACGGAGGCCGCACCCAAAGTCTCGGGCCATTCCGAGTCCGACGGACGTACTGAGCGCAAGCACACCACCAAGGCTATAGCCAACCCGTTTTTTGGCCATTTGGGGGGTTTTGGCACCCCGACCTTCGGGCGCTAATTTTTGGGCCCGGCTGCGCCCGTGGCCTATTTTTGGCACACGGAGGCCGCCCGCAAAGTCTCGTGCCATTCCTAGCCCGGCGGACGAACTTCGCCCACACCCCCACCAACGCTATAGCCCACCCGATTTTTGGCAATTTTTCCGTAGGGGGGTTTTGGCAACCCGACCTTCGGGCGCTAATTTTTGGGTGCGGCTGTGCCCGTGGCCTATTTTTGGGACACAGAGGCCGCCCGCAAAGGCTCGGGCCATTCCGAGTCCGGCGGACGAACTTCGCCCACGCCCCCCACCAAGGCTATAGCCCACCCGTTTTTTGGCCATTTGGGGGGTTTTGGCACCCCGACCTTCGGGTGCTAATTTTTGTGCGCGGCTGTGCCCGTGGCCTATTTTTGGCACACGGAGGCCGTCCGCAAAGTCTCGGGCCATTCCGAGTCCGGCGGACGAACTTCGCCCACGCCCCCCACCAAGGCTATAGCCCACCCGTTTTTTGCCCATTTGGGGGGTTTTGGCACTCTGACCTTCGGGCGCTAATTTTTGGGAGCGGCTGTGCCCGTGGCCTATTTTTTGGCACACGGAGGCCGCCCGCAAAGTCTCGGGCCATTCCGAGTCCGGCGGACGAACTTCACCACGCCCCCACCAAGGCTATAGCCCACCCGCGTTTTTGGCCATTTGGGGGTTTGGCACCCCGACCTTCGGCGCTAATTATTGGCGCGGCTGTGCCCGTGGCCTCGATTGGGCACACGGAGGCCGCCCGCAACGTCTCGGGCCATTCCGAGTCCGGCGGACGAACTTCGCCCACGCCCCCCACCAAGGCTATAGCCCACCCGTTTTTTGCCCATTTGGGGGGTTTTGGCACTCCGACCTTCGGGTGCTAATTTTTGGCCGCGGCTGTGCCCGTCGCCTATTTTTGGCACACGGAGGCCGCCCGCAAAGTCTTGGGCCATTCCGAGTCCGGCGGACGAACTTCGCCCACGCCCCCCACCAAGGCTATAGCCCACCCGATTTTTGGCCATTTGGGGGGTTTTGGCACCCCGACCTTCGGGCGTTAATTTTTGGGCGCGGCTGTGCCCGTGGCCTATTTCTGCCACACGGAGGCCGTCCGCAAAGTCTCGGGCCATTCGGAGTCCGGTGGACGAACTTCGCCCACGCCCCCCACCAAGGCTATAGCCCACCCGTTTTTTGGCCATTTGGGGGGTTTTGGCACCCCGACCTTCGGACGCTAATTTTTGCGTGCGGCTGTGCCCGTGGTCTATTTTTGGCACACGGAGGCCGCCCGCAAAGTCTCGGGCCATTCGGAGTCCGGCGGACGAACTGCGCCCACGCCCCCCACCAAGGCTATAGCCCACCCGATTTTTGGCCATTTTTCCGCTGGGGGGTTTTGGCACCCCGACCTTCGGGCGCTAATTTTTTGGCGCGGCTATGCCCGTGGCCTATTTTTGGCACACGGAGACCGTCCCCAAAGTCTCGGGCCATTCCGAGACCGGCGGACGAACTTCGCCCACGCCCCCCGCCAAGGTTATGGCCCACCCGTTTTTTGGCCATTTTTCTGCTGTGGGGTTTTCGCACCCCGACCTTAGGGCGCTAATTTTTTGTCGCGGCTATGCCCGTGGCCTATTTTTGGCACACAGAGGCCGCCCCCAAAGTCTCGGGACATTCCAAGTCCAGCGGACGAACTTCGCCCGCGCCCCCCACCAAGGCTATAGCCCACCCGTTTTTTGGCCCTTTGGGGGGTTTTGGCACCCCGACCTTCGGGCGCTAATTTTTGGGTGCGGCTGTGCCCGTGGTCTATTTTTGGAACACGGAGGCCGCCCGCAAAGTCTCGGGCCATTCGGAGTCCGGTGGACGAACTTCGCCCACGCCCCCCACCAAGGTTATGGCCCACCCGTTTTTTGGCCATTTTTCTGCTGGGGGGTTTTGTCAACCCGACCTTCGGGTGCTAATTTTTGTGCGCGACTGCACCCATGGCCTATTTTTGGCACACGGAGGTCGCCCGCAAAGTCTCGGGCCATTCCGAGTCTGGCGGACGAACTTCGCCCATGCCCCCCACCAAGGCTATAGCCCACCCGTTTTTTGGCCATTTGGGGGGGTTTGGCACCCCGACCTTCGGGAGCTAATTTTTGGGCGCGGCTGTGCCCGTGGCCTATTTTTGGCACATGGAGGCCGCCCGCAAAGTCTCGAGCCATTCCGAGTCCGGCGGACGAACTTTGCCCACTCCCCCCACCAAGGCTATAGCCCACCCGTTTTTTGGCCATTTGGGGGGTTTTGGCACCCCGACCTTCGGATGCTAATTTTTGGGCGCGGCTTTGCCCGTGGCATATTTTTGGCACATGGAGGCCGCCCGCAAAGTCTCAGGCCATTCGGAGTCCGGCGGACGAACTTCGCCCACGCCCCCCACCAAGGCTATAGCCCACCCGATTTTTGACCATTTTTCCGCTGGGGGGTTTTGGCACCCCGACCTTCGGGCGCTAATTTTTGGGCGCGACTATGCCCGTGGCCTATTTTTGGCACACGGAGGTCGCCCCCAAAGTCTCGGGCCATTGCGAGTCCGGCGGACGAACTTCGCCCACACCCCCCACCAAGGCTATAGCCCACCCGATTTTTGGCCATTTTTCCGCTGGGGGGTTTTGGCACCCCGACCTTCGGTTGCTAATTTTTGGGCGCGGCTGTTCCCGTGGCCTATTTTTGGCACATGGAAGCCGCCCGCAAAGTCTCGGGCCATTCTGAGTCCGGCGGACGAACTTCGCCCACGCCCCCCACCAAGGCTATAGCCCACCCGATTTTTGGCCATTTTTCCGCTGGGGGGTTTTGGCACCCCGACCTTCGGGCCTTTAATTTTTGGGCGCGGCTGTGCCCGTGGCCTTTTTTTGGCACACGGAGGCCGCCCGCAAAGTCTCGGGCCATTCCGAGTCAGGCGGACGAACTTCGCCCACGCCCCCCACCAAGGCTATAGCCCACCCGTTTTTGGGTCATTTGAGGGGTTTTGGCACCCCGACCTTCGGGCGCTAATTTTTAGGCGCGGCTGTGCCCGTGGTCTATTTTTGGCACACGGAGGCCGCCCGCAAAGTCTCGGGCCATTCGGAGTCCGGCGGACGAACTGCGCCCACGCCCCCCACCAAGGCTATAGCCCACCCGATTTTTGGCCATTTTTCCGCTGGGGGGTTTTGGCACCCCGACCTTCGGGCGCTAATTTTTTGGCGCGGTTATGCCCGTGGCCTATTTTTGGCACATGGAGACCGTCCCCAAAGTCTCGGGCCATTCGGAGACCGGCGGACGAACTTCGCCCACGCCCCCCGCCAAGGTTATGGCCCACCCGTTTTTTGGCCATTTTTCTGCTGGGGGGTTTTCGCACCCCGACCTTAGGGCGCTAATTTTTGGTCGCGGCTATGCCCGTGGCCTATTTTTGGCACACAGAGGCCGCCCCCAAAGTCTCGGGACATTCCAAGTCCAGCGGACGAACTTCGCCCGCGGCCCCCACCAAGGCTATAGCCCACCCGTTTTTTGGCCCTTTGGGGGGATTTGGCACCCCGACCTTCGGGCGCTAATTTTTGGGTGCGGCTGTGCCCGTGGTCTATTTTTGGAACACGGAGGCCGCCCGCAAAGTCTCGGGCCATTCGGAGTCCGGTGGACGAACTTCGCCCACGCCCCCCACCAAGGTTGTGGCCCACCCGTTTTTTGGCCATTTTTCTGCTGGGGGGTTTTGTCAACCCGACCTTCGGGTGCTAATTTTTGTGCGCGACTGCACCCATGGCCTATTTTTGGCACACGGAGGTCGCCCGCAAAGTCTCGGGCCATTCCGAGTCTGGCGGACGAACTTCGCCCATGCCCCCCACCAAGGCTATAGCCCACCCGTTTTTTGGCCATTTGGGGGGGTTTGGCACCCCGACCTTCGGGAGCTAATTTTTGGGCGCGGCTGTGCCCGTGGCCTATTTTTGGCACATGGAGGCCGCCCGCAAAGTCTCGAGCCATTCCGAGTCCGGCGGACGAACTTTGCCCACTCCCCCCACCAAGGCTATAGCCCACCCGTTGTTTGGCCATTTGGGGGGTTTTGGCACCCCGACCTTCGGATGCTAATTTTTGGGCGCGGCTTTGCCCGTGGCCTATTTTTGGCACACGGAGGCCGCCCGCAAAGTCTCAGGCCATTCGGAGTCCGGCGGACGAACTTCGCCCACGCCCCCCACCAAGGCTATAGCCCACCCGATTTTTGACCATTTTTCCGCTGGGGGGTTTTGGCACCCCGACCTTCGGGCGCTAATTTTTGGGCGCGACTATGCCCGTGGCCTATTTTTGGCACACGGAGGTCGCCCCCAAAGTCTCGGGCCATTGCGAGTCCGGCGGACGAACTTCGCCCACGCCCCCCACCAAGGCTATAGCCCACCCGATTTTTGGCCATTTTTCCGCTGGGGGGTTTTGGCACCCCGACCTTCGGTTGCTAATTTTTGGGCGCGGCTGTGCCCGTGGCCTATTTTTGGCACACGGAGGCCGCCCGCAAAGTCTCGGGCCATTCCGAGTCCGGCGGACGAACTTCGCCCACGCCCCCCACCAAGGCTATAGCCCACCCGCTTTTTGGCCATTTGGGGGGTTTTGGCACACCGACCTTCGGGGTCTAATTTTGGGCGCGGCTGTGCCCGTGGCTTATTTTTGGCACACGGAGGCCGTCCGCAAAGTCTCGGGCCATTCCGAGTCCGGCGGACGAACTTCGCCCACGCCCCCCACCAAGGCTATAGCCCACCCGATTTTTGGCCATTTTTCCGCTGGGGGGTTTTGGCACCCCGACCTTCGGGCCTTTAATTTTTGGGCGCGGCTGTGCCCGTGGCCTTTTTTTGGCACACGGAGTCCGCCCGCAAAGTCTCGGGCCATTCCGAGTCAGGCGGACGAACTTCGCCCACGCCCCCCACCAAGGCTATAGCCCACCCGTTTTTGGGTCATTTGAGGGGTTTTGGCACCCCGACCTTCGGGCGCTAATTTTTAGGCGCGGCTGTGCCCGTGGTCTATTTTTGGCACACGGAGGCCGCCCGCAAAGTCTCGGGCCATTCGGAGTCCGGCGGACGAACTGCGCCCACGCCCCCCACCAAGGCTATAGCCCACCCGATTTTTGGCCATTTTTCCGCTGGGGGGTTTTGGCACCCCGACCTTCGGGCGCTAATTTTTTGGCGCGGTTATGCCCGTGGCCTATTTTTGGCACACGGAGACCGTCCCCAAAGTCTCGGGCCATTCCGAGACCGGCGGACGAACTTCGGCCACGCCCCCCGCCAAGGTTATGGCCCACCCGTTTTTTGGCCATTTTTCTGCTGGGGGGTTTTCGCACCCCGACCTTAGGGCGCTAATTTTTGGTCGCGGCTATGCCCGTGGCCTATTTTTGGCACACAGAGGCCGCCCCCAAAGTCTCGGGACATTCCAAGTCCAGCGGACGAACTTCGCCCGCGCCCCCCACCAAGGCTATAGCCCACCCGTTTTTTGGCCCTTTGGGGGGTTTTGGCACCCCGACCTTCGGGCGCGAATTTTTGGGTGCGGCTGGGCCCGGGGCCGATTTTTGGAACACGGAGGCCGCCCGCAAAGTCTCGGGCCATTCGGAGTCCGGTGGACGAACTTCGCCCACGCCCCCCACCAAGGTTATGGCCCACCCGTTTTTTGGCCATTTTTCTGCTGGGGGGTTTTGTCAACCCGACCTTCGGGTGCTAATTTTTGTGCGCGACTGCACCCATGGCCTATTTTTGGCACACGGAGGTCGCCCGCAAAGTCTCGGGCCATTCCGAGTCTGGCGGACGAACTTCGCCCATGCCCCCCACCAAGGCTATAGCCCACCCGTTTTTTGGCCATTTGGGGGGGTTTGGCACCCCGACCTTCGGGAGCTAATTTTTGGGCGCGGCTGTGCCCGTGGCCTATTTTTGGCACATGGAGGCCGCCCGCAAAGTCTCGAGCCATTCCGAGTCCGGCGGACGAACTTTGCCCACTCCCCCCACCAAGGCTATAGCCCACCCGTTTTTTGGCCATTTGGGGGGTTTTGGCACCCCGACCTTCGGATGCTAATTTTTGGGCGCGGCTTTGCCCGTGGCCTATTTTTGGCACACGGAGGCCGCCCGCAAAGTCTCAGGCCATTCGGAGTCCGGCGGACGAACTTCGCCCACGCCCCCCACCAAGGCTATAGCCCACCCGATTTTTGACCATTTTTCCGCTGGGGGGTTTTGGCACCCCGACCTTCGGGCGCTAATTTTTGGGCGCGACTATGCCCGTGGCCTATTTTTGGCACACGGAGGTCGCCCCCAAAGTCTCGGGCCATTGCGAGTCCGCGGACGAACGCCACACCCCCACCAAGGCTATAGCCCACCCGATTTTTGGCCATTTTTCCGCTGGGGTTTTGGCACCCGACCTTCGGTTGCTAATTTTTGACGGCTGTTCCCGTGGCCTATTTTTGGCACATGGAAGCCGCCCGCAAAGTCTCGGGCCATTCTGAGTCCGGCGGACGAACTCGCCACGCCCCCACCAAGGCTATAGCCCACCCGCTTTTGGCCATTTGGGGTTTCGGCACACCGACCTTCGGGGTCTAATTTTGGGCGCGGCTGTGCCCGTGGCTTATTTTTGGCACACGGAGGCCGTCCGCAAAGTCTCGGGCCATTCCGAGTCCGGGCGGACGTCTCGCCACGCCCCCTACCAAGGCTATAGCCCACCCGATTTTTGGCCATTTTTACGCTGGGGGGTTTTGGCACCCGACCTTCGGGCCTTTAATTTTTAAGGCGGCTGTGCCCGTGGCCTTTTTTTGGCACACGGAGTCCGCCCGCAAAGTCTCGTGCCATTCCGAGTCAGGCGTACGAACTTCGCCCACGCCCCCCACCAAGGCTATAGCCCACCCGTTTTTGGGTCATTTGAGGGGTTTTGGCACCCCGACCTTCGGGCGCTAATTTTTAGGCGCGGCTGTGCCCGTGGTCTATTTTTGGCACACGGAGGCCGCCCGCAAAGTCTCGGGCCATTCGGAGTCCGGCGGACGAACTTCGCCCACGCCCCCCGCCAAGGTTATGGCCCACCCGTTTTTTGGCCATTTTCCGCTGGGGTTTTGGCACCCCGACCTTCGGGCGCTAATTTTTTGGCGCGGTTATGCCCGTGGCCTATTTTTGGCACACGGAGACCGTCCCCAAAGTCTCGGGCTATTCCGAGACCGGCGGACGAACTTCGCCCACGCCCCCCGCCAAGGTTATGGCCCACCCGTTTTTTGGCCATTTTTCTGCTGGGGGGTTTTCGCACCCCGACCTTAGGGCGCTAATTTTTGGTCGCGGCTATGCCCGTGGCCTTTTTTTGGCACACAGAGGCCGCCCCCAAAGTCTCGGGACATTCCAAGTCCAGCGGACGAACTTCGCCCGCGCCCCCCACCAAGGCTATAGCCCACCCGTTTTTTGGCCATTTGGGGGGTTTTGGCACCCCGACCTTCGGGTGCTAATTTTTGGGTGCGGCTGTGCCCGTGGTCTATTTTTGGCACACGGAGGCCGCCCGCAAAGTCTCGGGCCATTCGGAGTCCGGCGGACGAACTTCGCCCACGCCCCCCACCAAGGTTATGGCCCACCCGTTTTTTGGCCATTTTTCTGCTGGGGGGTTTTGTCAACCCGACCTTCGGGTGCTAATTTTTGTGCGCGACTGCACCCATGGCCTATTTTTGGCACACGGAGGTCGCCCGCAAAGCCTCGGGCCATTCCGAGTCTGGCGGACGAACTTCGCCCATGCCCCCCACCAAGGCTATAGCCCACCCGTTTTTTGGCCATTTGGGGGGTTTTGGCACCCCGACCTTCGGGCGCTAATTTTTGGGCGCGGCTGTGCCCGTGGCCTATTTTTTGCATACGGAGGCCAGCCGCAAAGTCTAGGGCCATTCCGAGTGCGGCGGACGAACTTCGCCCACGCCCTCCACCAAGTCTATAGCCCACCCGTTTTTGGGTCATTTGGGGGGTTTTGGCACCCCGACCTTCGGGCGCTAATTTTTAGGCGCGGCTGTGCCCGTTGCCTATTTTTTGCATACGGAGGCCGCCCGCAAAGTCTAGGGCCATTCCGAGTCCGGCGGACGAACTTCGCCCACGCCCCCCACCAAGGCTATAGCCCACCCGTTTTTTGGCCATTTGGGGGATTTTGGCACCCCGACCTTCGGGCGCTAATTTTAGGCGCGGCTGTGCCCGTGGCTTATTTTTGGCACACGGAGGCCGCCCGCAAAGTCTCGGGCCATTCCGAGTCCGGCGGACGAACTTCGCCCACGCCCCCCACCAAGGCTATAGCCCACCCGATATTTGTACATTTTGCCGCTGGGGGGTTTTGGCACCCCGTCCTTCGGGCGCTAATTTTTGGTCGCGGTTGTGCCCGTGGCCTATTTTTGGCACACGGAGGCCGCCCGCAAAGTCTCGGGCCATTCCGAGTCAGGCGGACGAACTTCGCCCACGCCCCCCACCAAGTCTATAGCCCACCCGTTTTTGGGTCATTTGGGGGGTTTTGGCACCCCGACCTTCGGGCGCTAATTTTTAGGCGCGGCTGTGCCCGTTGCCTATTTTTTGCATACGGAGGCCGCCCGCAAAGTCTAGGGCCATTCCGAGTCCGGCGGACGAACTTCGCCCACGCCCTCCACCAAGGCTATAGCCCACCCGGTTTTTGGCCATTTGGGGGGTTTTGGCACCCCGACATTCGGGCGCTAATTTTTGGGCGCGGCTGTACCCGTAACCTATTTTTGGCACACGGAGGTCGTCCACAAAGTCTCGGGCCATTCCGAGTCCGGCGGACGAACTGCGCCCACGCCCCCCACCAAGGCTATAGCCCACCCGTTTTTGGGTCATTTTGGGGGTTTTGGCACCCCGACCTTCGGGCGATAATTTTTATGCGCGGCTGTGCCCGTGGCCTACTTTTTGCATACGGAGGCCGCCCGCAAAGTCTAGGGCCATTCCCAGTCCGGCGGACGAACTTCGCCCACGCCCTCCACCAAGGCTATAGCCCACCCGGTTTTTGGCCATTTGGGGGGTTTTGGCACCCCGACCTTCGGGCGCTAATTTTTGGGCGCGGCTGTGCCCGTGGCCTATTTTTGGCACACGGAGGCCGCCCGCAAAGTCTCGGGCCATTCCGAGTCCGGCGGACGAACTTCGCCCCCGCCCCCCACCAAGGCTATAGCCCACCCGTTTTTTGGCCATTTGGGGGGTTTTGGCACCCCGACCTTCGGGAGCTAATTTTTGGGCGCGGCTGTGGCCGTGGCCTATTTTTGGCATACGGAAGCCGCCCGCAAAGTCTCGGGCCATTCCGAGTCCGGCGGATGAACTTCGCCCGCGCCCCTCACCAAGGCTATAGCCTACCCGTTTTTTGGCCATTTGGGGGGTTTTGGCACCCCGACCTTCGGGAGCTAATTTTTGGGCGCGGCTATGCCCGTGGCCTATTTTTGGCACACAGAGGCCGCCCGCAAAGTCTCGGGCCATTCCGAGTCCGGCGGACGAACCGCCCCCACCAAGGCTATAGCCCACCCGGTTTTTGGCCATTTGGGGGTTTTGGCACCCCGACCTTGGGCGCTAATTTTTGGGCTGTGCAAGCCGTGGCCTATTTTTGGCACACGGAGGCCGCCTGCAAAGTCTCGGGCCATTCCGAGTCCGCGGACGAACCGCCACGCCCCCACCAAGGCTATAGCCCACCCGTTTTTGGCCATTTGGGGTTTTCCCGACCTTCGGTCGCTAATTTTTGGGCGCGGCTGTGCCCGTGGCCTATTTTTGGCACATGGAAGCCGCCCGCAAAGTCTCGGGCCATTCTGAATCCGGCGGACGAACTTCGCCCACGCCCCCCACCAAGGCTATAGCCCACCCGTTTTTTGGCCATTTGGGGGATTTTGGCACCCCGACCTTCGGGCGCTAATTTTAGGCGCGGCTGTGCCCGTGGCTTATTTTTGGCACACGGAGGCCGCCCGCAAAGTCTCGGGCCATTCCGAGTCCGGCGGACGAACTTCGCCCACGCCCCCCACCAAGGCTATAGCCCACCCGATTTTTGGCCATTTTTCCGCTGGGGGGTTTTGGCACCCGACCTTGGCGCTAATTTTTGAGCGGCTGTGCCTGTGGCCTATTTTTGGCACACGGAGGCCGCCCGCAAAGTCTCGGGCCATTCCGAGTCAGGCGGACGAACTTCGCCCACGCCCTCCACCAAGGCTATAGCCCACCCGGTTTTTGGCCATTTGGGGGGTTTTGGCACCCCGACTTTCGGGCGCTAAGTTTTGGGCGCGGCTGTGCCCGTAACCTATTTTTGGCACACGGAGGCCGTCCACAAAGTCTCGGGCCATTCCGAGTCAAGTAAGTTATCCAAGGCGGTGAACAATTTTTACCGAGGCTATATACCCGATATTTGGCCCCGCACCCACCTTCGGGCGCTAATTTTTGGTGCGGCTATGCCCGTGGCCTATTTTTGGCACACGGAGGCTGCCCCCAAAGTCTCGGGGCATTCCGAGTCCGGCGGACGAACTTCGCACACGCCCCCCACCAAGGCTATAGCCCACCCGTTTTTGGGTCATTTGAGGGGTTTTGGCACCCCGACCTTCGGGCGCTAATTTTTAGGCGCGGCTGTGCCCATGGCCTATTTTTTGCATACGGAGGCCGCCCACGAAGTCTAGGGCCATTCCGAGTCCGGCGGACGAACTTCGCCCACGCCCTCCACCAAGGCTATAGCCCACCCGGTTTTTGGCCATTTGGGGGGTTTTGGCACCCCGACTTTCGGGCGCTAATTTTTGGGCGCGGCTATGCCCGTGGCCTATTTTTGGCACACGGAGGCCGCCCCCAAAGTCTCAGGCCATTCCGAGTCCGGCGGACGAACTTCGCCCACGCCCCCCACCAAGGCTATAGCCCACCCGATTTTTGGCCATTATTCCGCTGGGGGGTTTTGGCACCCCGAACTTCGGTCGCTAATTTTTGGACGCGGCTGTGCCCGTGGCCTATTTTTGGCACATGGAAGCTGCCCGCAAAGTCTCGGGCCATTCTGAGTCCGGCGGACGAACTTCGCCCACGCCCCCCACCAAGGCTATAGCCCACCCGTTTTTTGGCCATTTGGGGGGTTTTGGCACCCCGACCTTCGGGCGCTAATTTTGGGCGCGGCTGTGCCCGTGGCTTATTTTTGGCACACGGAGGCCGCCCGCAAAGTCTCGGGCCATTCCGAGTCCGGCGGACGACCTTCGCCCACGCCCCCCACCAAGGCTATAGCCCACCCGATTTTTGGCCATTTTTCCGCTGGGGGGTTTTCGCACCCCGACCGTCGGGCGCTAATTTTTGGGCGCGGCTGTGCCCGTGGCCTATTTTTGGTGCACGGAGGCCGCCCGCAAAGTCTCGGGCCCTTCCGAGTCAGGCGGACGAACTTCGCCCACGCCCCCCACCATGGCTATAGCCCACCCGTTTTTGGGTCATTTGGGGGGTTTTGGCACCCCGATCTTCGGGCGCTAATTTTTATGCGCGGCTGTGCCCGTGGCCTATTTTTTGCATACGGAGGCCACCCGCAAAGTCTAGGGCCATTCCGAGTCCGAAGGACGAACTTCGCCCGCGCCCTCCACCAAGGCTATAGCCCACCCGGTTTTTGGCCGTTCGGGGGGTTTTGGCACCCCGACCTTCGGGCGCTAATTTTTGGGCGCGGCTGTGGCCGTGGCCTATTTTTGGCACACGGAGGCCGCCCGCAAAATCTCGGCCCATTCCGAGTCCGGCGGATGAACATCGCCCACGCCCCCCACCAAGGCTATAGCCCACCCGTTTTTTGGCCATTTGGGGGGTTTTGGCCCCCCGACCTTCGGGCGCTAATTTTTGGGTACGGCTGTGCCCGTGGCCTATTTTTGGCACACGGAGGCCGCCCACAAAATCTCGGGCCATTCCGAGTCCGGCGGACGAACTTCACCCACGCCCCCCACCAAGGCTATAGCCCACCCGATTTTTGGCCATTATTCCGCTGGGGGGTTTTGGCACCCCGACCTTCGGGCGCTAATTTTTGGGCGCGGCTGTGCCCGTGGCCTATTTTTTGCATACGGAGGCCACCCGCAAAGTCTAGGGCCATTCCGAGTCCGGCGGACGAACTTCGCCCACGCCCTCCACCAAGGCTATAGCCCAGCCGGTTTTTGGCCATTTGGGGGGTTTTGGCACCCCGACCTTCGGGCGCTAATTTTTGGGCGCGGCTATGCCCGTGGCCTATTTTTGGCACATGGAAGCCGCCCGCAAAGTCTCGGGCCATTCTGAGTCCGGCGGACGAACTTCGCCCACGCCCCCCACCAAGGCTATAGCCCACCCGCTTTTTGGCCATTTGGGGGGTTTTGGCACACCGACCTTCGGGCGCTAATTTTGGGCGCGGCTGTGCCCGTGGCTTATTTTTGGCACACGGAGGCCGCCCGCAAAGTCTCGGGCCATTCCGAGTCCGGCGGACGAACTTCGCCCACGCCCCCCACCAAGGCTATAGCCCACCCGATTTTTGGCCATTTTTCCGCTGGGGGGTTTTGGCACCCCGACCTTCGGGCCTCTAATTTTTGGGCGCGGCTGTGCCCGTGGCCTATTTTTGGCACACGGAGGCCGCCCACCAAATGTCGGGCCATTCGGAGTCCGGCGGACGAACTTCGCCCACGCCCCCCACCAAGGCTATAGCCCACCCGATTTTTGGCCATTATTCCGCTGGGGGGTTTTGGCACCCCGACCTTCGGGCGCTAATTTTTGGTGCAGCTATGCCCGTGGCCTATTTTTGGCACACGGAGGCCGCCCCGAAAGTCTCGGGCCATTCCGAGTCCGGCGGACGAACTTCGCCCACGCCCCCCACCAAGGCTATAGCCCACCCGTTTTTTGGCCATTTGGGGGATTTTGGCACCCCGAACCTTGGGTGCTAATTTTTGGGCGTTGCAGTGCCCGTGGCCTATTTTTGGCACACGGAGGCCGCCTGCAAAGTCTCGGGCCATTCCGAGTCCGGCGGACGAACTTCGCCCACGCCCCCCACCAAGGCTATAGCCCACCCGTTTTTTGGCCAATTGGGGGGTTTTGGCACCCCGACCTTCGGGCGCTAATTTTTGGGCGCGGCTGTGCCCGTGGCCTATTTTTGGCACACGGAGGCCGCCCACAAAGTCTCGGGCCATTCCGAGTCCGGCGGACGAACTTTACCCACGCCCCCCACCAAGGCTATAGCCCACCCGTTTTTTGGCCATTTTTCCGCAGGGGGGTTTTGGGACTCCGACCTTCGGGCGCTAATTTTTGGCCATTTGGGGGGTTTTGGCACCCCGACCTGCGGGCGCTAATTTTTGGGCGCGGCTCTGACCGTGGCCGATTTTTGGCACACGGAAGCCGCCCGCAAAGTCTCGGGCCATTCGGAGCCCGTCGGACGAACTTCGCCCACGCCCCCCACCAAGGCTATAGCCCACCCGATTTTGGCCATTTTTCCGCTGGGGTTTTGGCACCCGACCTTCGCTAATTTTTGGGCGCGGCTATGCCGTGGCCTATTTTTGGCACACGGAGGCCGCCCGCAGTCTCGGCCATTCCGAGTTCGGCGGACGAACCGCCCCACGCCCCCACCAAGGCTATAGCCACACACGATTTTTGGCCATTTTTCAGCTGGGGGTTTTGGCACCCCGACCTTCGGCGCATTTTTGCTATGCCATTTTTGCTTTACGTAGTCCGCCCCAAAGTCTTGGGCTATTCCGAGTCCGGCGAATCCGCCACGCCCCACCAAGGCTATAGCCCACCCGTTTTTGGCCATTTGGGGGTTTTGGCACCCCGGCCTTCGGGCGCTAATTTTTTGGGCGCGGCTGAACCCGTGGCCTATTTTTAGCACACGGAGGCCGCCCTGCAAAGTCTCGGGCCATTCCGAGTCCGCGGACGAATCCTGCCACGCCCCCACCAAGGCTATAGCCCACCCGTTTTTGGCCATTTGGGGGTTTTGGCACCCCACCGGGCGCTAATTTTTGGGCGGCTGTGACCATGGCTATTTTTGCATACGGAATCCGACCAAAGTCTCGGGCCATTCGGATGCCGGCGGACGAACCGCCACGCCCACCAAGGCTATAGCCCACCCGATTTTGGCCATTTTTCCGCTGGGGTTATGGCACCCGACCTTCGGGCGCTAATTTTAAGCGGCTATGCCCGTGGCCTATTTTTGGCACAGACCGCCCGCCAAAGTCTCGGGCCATTCGAGTCCGGACCGACCGCCCACGCCCCCACCAAGAGCTATAGCCCACCCGATTTTTGGCCATTTTTCCGCTGGGGGTTTTGGCACCCGACGCTAATTTTTGGGCGCGGCTGTGCCCGTGGCCTATTTTTGGCACATTACGCCCCAAAGTCTCAGCCATTCCGAGTCCGGCGAGACGAACTCGCCACGCCCACCAAGGCTATAGCCCACCCGCTTTTGGCCATTTGGAGGGTTTTGGCACCCCCTGACTTTGGATGCTAATTTTTGGCTGCTGTGCCCGGGTTATTTTTGGCACACGGAGGCCGCCTGCAAAGTCTCGGGCATTCGAGTCTGGCGGACGAACTCGCCCACGCCCCACCAAGGCTATAGCCCACCGTTTTTGGCCATTTGGGATTTTGGCACCCTGGGGTGCTAATTTTTGGGCGCTATGCTCCATGGTCTAGCTTTTTTACACGCAGGCCGCCGCCGCAGTCTCGGCCCATTCCGAGTCAGCGGACGAACTTCGCCCCACGCCCACCAAGGCTATAGCCCACCCGCTTTTGGCCATTTGGGGGTTTTGCACTCCTGACCTTCGGGCGCACTTTAGCCGCGGCTGTGCCGTTGCCTATTTTTGCATAATGAGGCCGCCCGCAAAGTCTAGGGCCATCTCCAGTCCAAGACGAACTTCCGCCACGCTCCACCAAGGCTATAGCCCACCCGGTTTTTGGCCATTGGGGGTTTTGGCACCCCGACCTTCGGGCGCTAATTTTGCGCGGCTGTGCCCGTGGCCTATTTTTGGCACACACACGAGGCCGCCCGCAAAGTCTCGGGCCATTCCGAGTCCGCGGACGAACTCGCCACGCCCCCCACCAAGGCTATAGCCCACCCGGTTTTTGGCCATTTGGGGTTTTGGCACCCGACCTTGGCGCTAATTTTGGGCGCGGCTGAGCCCGTGGCCTATTTTTGGCACACGGAGGCCGCCCACAAAGTCTGGCCATTCAGTCCGGCGGACGAACTTCCACCACGCCCCTTACCAAGGCTATAGCCCACCCGATTTTTGGCCATTTTTCCGCTGGGGTTTTGGGACTACCTTCGGGGGCGCTAATTTTTACAGCCATTTGGGGGCTAATTTTTTGGCACCCCGACCTGCGGGCAAGGCTAATTTTTGGGCGCGGCTTCGCCGATTTTTTGGCACACGGAAGCGCCCGCAAAGTCTCGGGCCATTCCCGGGAACGAACTTCGCACGCCCCCTACCAAGGCTATAGCCCACCCGATTTTTGGCCATTTTTCTGCTGGGGTTATGGCACCCCGACCTTCCGGGCGCTAATTTTTGGGAGCGGCTGTGCCTGGGTGGCTATTTTTGGCACACTTGAGACCGCCCGCAAAGTCTCGGGCCATTCCGAGCCGGGGCGGACGAACTTCGCCACGCCCACCAAGGCTATAGCCCACCACGATTTTTGGCCATTTTTCCGCTGGGGGTTTTGGCACCCCGACCTTCGGGCGCTAATTTTTAGGGCGGCTATGCCCGTGGCCTATTTTTGCACACGCCGCGCCCAAAGTCTCGGGCCATTCCGAGTCCGGGCGGACATCTCGCCCACGCCCCACCACGGCTATAGCCCACCCGTTTTTTGGCCATTTGGGGGTTTTGGCACCCTGACCTACGGGGCTAATTTTTAAGCCTGTGCCGTGGCCTATTTTTGGCACACGGAGGCCACCCGCAAAGTCTCGGGCCATTCCGAGTCCTGCGGACGAATTTCGCCCACGCCCACCAAGGCTATAGCCCACCCGTTTTTTGGCCATTTGGGGGGTTTTGGCACCCCGACCTTCGGTAGCTAATTTTTGGACGTTGCTGATCCGTGGCCTATTTGGCACACGGAGGCCGCCGCAAAGTCTCGGGCCATTCCGAGTCCGGCGGACGAACTTCGCCCACGCCCCCCACCAAGGCTATAGCCCACCCGTTTTTTGGCCATTTGGGGGGTTTTGGCACCCCGACCTTTGGATGCTAATTTTTGGGCGTTGCTGTGCCCGTGCCCTATTTTTGGCACACGGAGGCCGCCTGCAAAGTCTCGGGCCATTCCGAGTCCGGCGGACGAACTTCGCCCACGCCCCCCACCAAGGCTATAGCCCACCCGTGTTTGGCCATTTGGGGTTTGGTACCCCAACCTTGGGCGCTAATTTTGTGCGCTGAACCCGTGGCCTATTTTTTTAGCATGAGGCCGCGCAAAGTCTCGGGCCATTCCGAGTCGTGGACGAACTGCCACGCCCCCACCAAGGCTATAGCCCACGTTTTGGCCATTTGGGGGTTTTGGCACCCCGACCTTCGGGCGCTAATTTTGGGACGTGGCTGTTACCATGGCCTATTTTCACGGAATCCGACCGAAGTCTCGGGCCATTCGAGTCCGCGGACGAACTTCGCCACGCCCCCACCAGGCTATAGCCCACCCGATTTTGGCCATTTTCCGCTGGGGTTTTTGGCACCCCGACCTTGAGCTAATTTTTGGTGCAGCGTATGCCGAGGCCTGGCACGCCACCTGAAAGTCTCGGGCCATTCCGAGTCCGGACGAATCTCGCCCACGCCCCACCAAGGCTATAGCCCACCCGGTTTTTGGCCATTTGGGGGTTTTTCCCGACTTTCTGGCGCTAATTTTGCGGCTATGCCCGTGGCCTATTTTTGGGTAACATGAGGCCGCCCCAAAGTCTCAGGCCTATTCCAGTCCGGCGGACGGTCTCGCCACGCCCCACCAAGGCTATAGCCCACCCGTTTTTTGGCCATTTGGGGGATTTTGGCACCCCGAACTTCGGGTGCTAATTTTTGGGCGCGGCTATGCCCATGGCCTATTTTTGGCACACGGAGGCCGCCCGCAAAGCCTCGGCCCATTCCGAGTCCGGCGGACGAACTTCGCCCACGCCACCCACCAAGGCTATAGCCCACCCGTTTTTTGGCCATTTGGGGGGTTTTGGCACTCCGACCTTCGGGCGCTAATTTTTAGGCGCGGCTGTGCCCGTTGCCTATTTTTTGCATACGGAGGCCGCCCGCAAAGTCTAGGGCCATTCCGAGTCCGGCGGACGAACTTCGCCCACGCCCTCCACCAAGGCTATAGCCCACCGGTTTTGGCCATTTGGGGGTTTTGGCACCTCGACCTTGCTAATTTTTGGGCGCAGCTGGCCTATTTTTACGGCACATGGAGGCCGCCGCAGTCTCGGGCCATTCAGTCCGCGGACGAATCCGCCATCGCCCTACCCAAGGCTATAGCCCAACCGCTTTTGAAGCCATTTGGGGGTTTTGGCACCCCGACCTTCGAGCTAATTTTTGGCTGAGCCCGTGGCCTATTTTGGCACGAGGCACTTTGAAATCTCAAGACATTTGGTCCGCGGAACTTTACCACGGCCCCACCAAGGCTATAGCCCACCCGCTTTTTTACATTTTCAGGGGTTAGTTTGGACCGACCTTCGGGCGCTAATTTTTGGCCATTTGGGGGGTTTTGGCACCCCGACCTGCGGGCGCTAATTTTTGGGCGCGGCTCTGACCGTGGCCGATTTTTGGCACACGGAAGCCGCCCGCAAAGTCTCGGGCCATTCGGAGCCCGGCGGACCGAACTTAAGCCACTCCCGCCCTCACCAAGGCTATAAGCCACCCGATTTTTGGCCATTTTCCATGGCTGGGGTTATGGCACCCGACCGGGCGCTAATTTTTGGGAGCCCGGCTATGCCCGTGGCCTATTTGTACACTGAGACCGCCCGCATAAAGTCTCGGGCCATTCCGAGCCGAGTAGGACGCGCCACGCCCCCCAAGGCTATAGCCCACACGATTTTACAGCCATTTTCCGCTGGGGGTTTGGCACCCGACCTTGGGCGCTAATTTGCAGGGCGCGGCTATGCGTGGCTTCTTTTATTTGTGGGCCGCCCCAAAGTCTCGGGCATTCCCACGAGTCCGGGCGAGACGAACTTCGCCCCGCCCCACCACGGCTATAGCCCACCGTTTTTTTGGCCATTTGGGGTTTTGGCACCCACCTACGAGGAGCAATTTTTGGGCGCGAAGCTGTGTCCGTGGCCTATTTTGTACGGAGGCCACCAAAGTCTCGGGCCATTCCGAGTCCGAGCGGGACGAACTTCGCCACGCCCCCCACCAAGGCTATAGCCCACCCGTTTTTGGCCATTTTGGGTTTGGAACTGAGCCTTAGGCGCTAATTTTGGGCGGCTGATCCATTGGCGTGGCCCTTTGGCCCCTGCTTCCACCTGGAGGCCGCGCCGCAAAGTCTCGGGCATTCGAGTCGGCCCGGACGGAACTTCGCCACGCCCCACCAGGGCTATAGCCCAAGCGTTTTTGGCCATTTGGGGGGTTTTGGCACCCGACCTTTGGATGCTAATTTTGGGCGATTGCTGTTGCCCGTGCCCTATTTTTGGCTACACGGAGGCCGCCTGCAAAGTCTCGGGCCATTCGGGTTACGTGAGACCGAACCGCCACGCCCCCACCAAGGCTATAGCCCACCCGTTTTTGGCCATTTGGGGTTTGGTACCCCAACCTTGAGTAGCTAATTTTGGCGCGGCTGAACCCGTGGCTATTTTAGCAGCAGGCACTCATAAAGTCTAGGCCATTCCGAGTCAGCCGAGACCTTGAACTTACCCCACGCCCCCCACCAAAGGCCCATATGCCGTTTTTAGCCTTGGCCATTTGGGGGTTTGTCTCTGACCTTGGGCGCTAATTTTAGGCGCGGCTGTTACCACCCAGCTGTGCTTGGCACCACGGAATCTGACCATGAGTCTCGGGCCATTCAGGTCCGGCGGAGCCGAGCTTAGCCACCCCCACAAGGCTATAAGCCTGATTTTAGCCATTTTTCACTTTCAGGGTTGCTAAGCACGATCTTAGGCGCTAATTTTAGATGGCTATGCCGTGGCCCTATTACAGCACCCACAGAGCCGCCCGCAAAGTCGGGCCATTCAGGTCAATGGACGAACTTACGCCCACTTCCCCACCCAAGGCTCTCATCCCCTGATTTTGGCATTTTCAACAGAGTTTTGCTTTGACCTTGGGCGTAACAATTTTTGAAGCGGATATGCCCATTCTCTTTTTGGTACCACGTCGGCCGCCCCAAGTCTCGGGCCATTCCGAGTCCGGCGGACGAACTTTCGCCCGCCCCCCCACAAGAGGCTATAGCCAGTTTTTAGCCATTTGGAGGGTTTTTGCTTTTGAACTGGATGCTAATTTTGGCGGTGCTGTGCCGTGGCTTCTTGGCACACGGAGGCCCGCCTGCAAAGTCTGGGCCATTCCGGAGTCCGAGGCGGACGAACCGTCCACGCCCCCACGAGCTATAGCCACTTTAGTTTTTAGCCATTTGGGGATTTTGGCACCCGAACCGGGTGCACTGTGGTACAGAAGCGTAGCTATGCCTAGCCTATTTTGGCACCACGGAGGCCGCCGCAAGTCTCGGCCCATTCCGAGTCCGGGCGAGATGTGAACTTCGCCACGCCACCCACGAGGCTATATGCTAGTTTTTGGCCATTTGGGGTTTTGGCACTCGACCGAGCTAAATTTTAAGCCTTGGCTGTGCCCGTGGCCTGTGTCCCCTGCCTCTGAGCCGCCGCCAGTCCGAGGCCATTCGAGGCCCGGGGCGGACGAACTTAAGCCCCGCCCTCCACCAGGAGCTATAGCTTCCCGCTCGGTTTTGGCCATTTGGGGAGTTTTGGCACCCCGACCTTGGGCGCCCCAGGTACAGTGGCTGTGTCCGCGTGGCCTATTTTTAACACACGGAGGCCGCCATGAAGTCTCGGGCCATTCCGAGTCCAGTAGTTAGAACACTGCCAGCCCCACTTGAGGCCTATAGCCCAGCGTTTTTAGCCATTTGGGGGTTTTGGCACCCCACGACCAACCAGACATAATTTTCAGGCGCGGCTGTGCGTGGCTAGCCACGACTACGGATTCCGCCCACAAAGTCGGGCCATTCCGAGTCAGTACAGACCGAACTACCACGCCCGCCGGCTATAAGCCACCGATTTTAGCCATTTTCCGCTGCGGGGTTTGGCACCCAGTTGGAATTTACCTAATTTTTAGGTAGCGGCTGTGCCTAACTATTGCTACGAGGACGCGCCGCAAGTCTGGCAATCAGGAATCGGCCAGACCGAACCGCCCAGCGCCTCACTGAAGCTATAGCCCGCGTTTTGTAGCCATTTGGGGTTTGGCACCCCAAGCGCCGGGGGCTAATTTTTTTGGCGCGGCTGTGCCGTTTCCTATTTTGGTACGGAGTACCTACAAAGTTTCGGACCATTCCGAGTCCAGTAGGACGAACCATGCGCCCCACCAGGCCTAGCCCACCCGTTTTTGTCCATTTGGGGTTTTGCTTTTCTGACCTTGAGGGGGGACAATTATTTTTAGGCGCAGCTGTGCCCAGTGGCCTATTTTGGCACACCGTGGCCGCCCGTAAAGTCTCGGGCCATTCGAGTCAAGCGGACGAGCTTCATCCCGCCCGCTGAGGCTTATCGTGGCGTGATTTTTGGCCATTTTCCGCTGGGAGGTTTTGCTTTTGAAGTTCAAGATTGCTAATTTTAGGCGTTGCTGTGCCCGTGGCCTATTTTGGCACACGGAAGGCGCCCTCAAAGTCTCGTGCCATTCCTAGTCAGTGAATGAACCGCCTTGCCGAGACCATAGCCCACCGTTTTTGGCCAAAGCAATACATGTGAGGCTTTGGCACTCGGTGCTCCACGGGGCCAATTTTTTAAGGCTGTACTGGCCTATTTTTGGCACACGGAGGCCGCCCGCAAAGTCTCGGGCCACTCCGAGTCCGCGGACGAATCCCGCCACGCCTACCAAGGCTATAGCCCACCCGATTTGGCCATTTTTCCGCTTGGGAGCCGGCACCTGGTTCGGGTACTAATTTTTGATCGGGCTGTGCCTGCGGCCTATTTTTAAGCACACTCGGAGGCTGCCCCAAAGTCTCGGCCATTCCGAAACCAGCGGACGAACTCGCCACACCCCAGCGCAATACGTAATCATTGAACGGCATAAC